>JAPYZJ010005824.1:0-14208 GCA_030522765.1 Ophioninae sp. B BG-2022a
ATATATTAGTATATATTAATATAATTATATTAATATATACTAATATATTACTATTATTTATATTTTTCTATTATATTATATAATATAAATATATTGTATTGATAAATATACTATTGATAATAGTTCCCTATTATCAATATATTAGTATATATTAATATAATTATATTAATATATACTAATATAATATAATATAATATAATATAATATAATATAATATATTGCAAGGCGTGAAAATTGCAAATTTGAAAGAGACGGTCGCGAATCCGCTTTCGGACAATTTTTTTCGATGAAATAGTTTGAAGATCTATCCAATCGAAAATTTTCAGCTGATTACGAATACCAGCGAATTTTTGGCGAAAGCACTACACACATGTGAAAAAATCGCGTTTTTAGAAGTTTTTTACGATTTTTTTGTAAAAAAATTCATGCTCAGGGGATAAAATTACATCGAAATGAATCCATAAAAAAAAAATTAAAAATCCGATTTTTTTTGGATTTTCGGGTGAAGGAAGTTTTTTCAGTCAATCATCGATAACTTTTTTTCCTTTAGGATTTGGCACTCCACTCTGTGCTCAATCTCTTCGCTATGATTTTCTCTTCAAAATGCTTTTTTAAAAATTGAAATCTGATGATTTTTCGATTTTTGGCAGAATTTCAAAGTTGGACCATCGATTTTTGCACATTTTTCCATACATACCCCTTTGCCTCTTTTTTTCCGATTTTTCTAGTGGACTTTCCGGGAAAACTATTCGAGATATCGATACGAATCCAACGCCATTATTTAAGTCAGGCAAAAACCTTTTCCAAACCCACCCAATAAATCTCCATAGCATATGAGAAGCTCCCTCTACGACCTTTTGAAATCTCGTGATTTTTGAGATTCCAGAAAAGTGGCCAGGGAAGTCGACAAATTTTTTTTTCCGTTTCCGAGTATTAAGAGGGTCAATTTAATCGCAAATTTTCCGCTGATTACGAATATGCCCGAGTTTTTGTCAAAAGTACAAAATCAGGTGTGGAAAATCGAGAAAAAAGATTCTAGAATATTTTTTTGACATTTTTTCCTACAAATGGATAGTTCAAGGCGAATTAAATGGTGGATTTGTTTTCAAGGTATAAATATACATCGACGTGGATCTGCGATATGACAGTGAACATCTGAATATAATAATTATTTCAAGCTTTGTGCTTACCAACTAAATTTAGCGATTGATTTCTAATTATTTACATTTTATTATTGAAATTATGTTTTATTATTAAAATATAATTTTATAATTAAAATGTAATTAAATGTAATTAAAATGTAATAAAAATTATATTTTATTACATTTTATTATTAAAATTATATTATAATAAAATTAAAAGTCTAATAATCTACCTCAAATATAATTTATTAGAAATATTATTTCTAATATATTATTATTTTAAAAAAAGAGCATTTTTTCGTGCTGCATGTTCAACATATGCTACGAAACACAGTGAGCAACGGCCCTTATCAGGGCCTACAAATTTTCCTATAATTTCGTAGAGCCATTTTTCACGTCATTAAAAATAAATAATAATTCAGGGCTTGATCCGGGAAGAAAAAATGCTTATAAAAATCGACTCAGAATTTAACCAACAATTCCTCGTTTCACGGATGACATTTCGTCGTGGGACACCCTGTATACTCATTTTCAAAAGGACCAATATGGCCAATATTGGTTTGACATTTTGACAATATGTGACAATCGGTCTGTGACACACTGTATATATTATGAAACGTTAATCGGAGGATTACGTGAAATTAAATTTCGTGAATTTTTGAAATTGACTGTCCAACGACACCGAAGAGGATGAAAACGACGCGAATAGAGCATCTAATATCGTCGGCAAAGTATTAATATCCGTGACACGTATTTCATATCCGTGGTTTGTATCACATCGAGATATCCATACAGATCGCCAGTCAGATTTACCTTTCTCCTGGTAAATTTCCAAAATAAACCCGAGAGTAATTGGTTTTCCAAAAAAACCCAAATAAAGGTTCATTGCTTTGACAATTGTTTATTTATAAGAAAATATAAATATAAATATATATATAACTTGACGAAGTCAAACAAATCGATTACTCAAGTATCAAAAAAACTAAAAAAAAAAACAATCAATCTTGAGATCAATTTATTTTAACCAAAACTTATTTATTTGTTTTTGCTTGACAAGTGATTTTTTGTTCACATGCAAACACAAACGAATCGATTTGGGGTTCGATTTTCTAGGCTAAATTTGGCTTTTCGTGATATTTTGTTTTATCGTAAAAATATATTCTTGTTGTCAATTTTATTATATATTTATTCATTTTTAATAACATTTTTAAACAAATCGATTTGGTATTTGATTTTCTAGGCTAAATTTGGCTTTTCGTGATATTTTGTTTTATCGTAAAAATATGTCCTTGTTGTCAATTTTGTTATATATTTATTCATTTTTAATAACATTTATAAACAAATCGATTTGGTTTTCGATTTTCTAGGCTAAATTTGGCTTTTCGTCATATTTTTACGATAAAACGAAATATCACGAAAAGCCAAATTTAGCCTAGAAAATCGAACTCCAACTCGATTTTTTTGGGTTTGCATGTGTAAAAAAAATCACTTGCCAAGCAGAAACAAATAAATAAATTTTGGTTAAAATAAATTTATCTAAAGATTGGTTTTTTTTTAATTGACAACGTTGGAAATTTAACAAATTGAAAAAAAATCTAACTCGGAAACAATTTGTTTGGGTTTGTTCGGGTTTGGCAAAATAAAAATATTTCGAAAATTCGGGATTGGAAAAAACTTTTTCAAGGATACAAAAAAAACTTTTTTTTTGCATACAAAAAGAATCCACTTGGCAAGCCCAAATGAAATTTAACAAATTTTAAAAAAAATCTAACTCGAAAACAATTTGCTTGGGTTTGTTTGGGTTATTGTAACAAAAATCCTCTTGGCAAGCCAAAAAGAATAGACAAATTATGATTTTTAAAAAATCGACTCGATCTCAATTTTTATCGAAATTGATCAAATTGAAATATGTGCTGTAAAAACAATTTTTTTAGTTTTTAAATCAATTAAGCAAAAAATCAAAGAAAAAAAAAAGAAAAATCGAAATGAAACGAACAAATCGAATTTCTATTATCTGCAATAAGATAAAGAGTGGTGCACGCGTATTGGCAGTATAAATAAACAAAAAATAAATAAACAAAAAATAAATAAACAAAAAATAAATAAACAAAAAATAAATAAACAAAAAATAAATAAACAAAAAATAAATAAAAAATAAACAAAAAATAAATAAACAAAAAATAAATAAACAAAAAATAAATAAACAAAAAATAAATAAACAAAAAATAAATAAACAAAAATAAATGAAAGATCGTTAAAGTATGCGAGTGGGAAATATGTTTCTGGAGAGTCGAGGTTCGAGTTACAGATCGATAGAGGGAGAGCACATGCAATTTAAATTGCTCGTTGAGCGTGATACCGATCGTGTAATAAAATGCGAGAACAATCGAGACCGTCTCCCGTCTCCCGTGCGAGCATAAAATTATTTTCGAAACTCAAGAAACATTTGGAATTCGAGAAATTCCAAACGTTTATTTTTATATATATCCAGACACCAGGAATTTCGGACGACGCCAAATAAAAAATATTCTTCACAATATTCGCTAAATTATATATTGACATTTATATTTCATCTATTTGACACTGAAAATAAATAAAAGTATGAACGGTAATTATATTATGTAATAATTATATTTAATTAATCATTATATGAATAATAAATAAAATATAAGAATGACGAATCATACAATTAATTATTATACAAATATTATGAATAATATATTTATTATACAATTATATGTAAAAAATAAAAAAATTAAAATTTAACCAAGAGTGGCAATAACAATCGAACAATAATAAAAATAATGCAAAATAGCTGCTATTATGATTATATTGAAAAATAATAATAATAATAATCCTTTAAATAAATATTTTTTAGATGTCAAATAAACCCAAATAATAATAATAATAATAATAATAATAATAATAATAATAATAACATCAATAATAATCCTTTAAATAAATATTTTTTATATGTAAAATAAACCCAAACAATAATAATAAATCAATATTAATATAAGCAATAATGATAATAATTTTATTTCGAAAATATCGAATCAATAAAAATAATATTAAAAAAATACAACTACAACTTGGCCAAAAACGATAACAACAATTGAGGAATAATAATAATGTTGAAAAAATGCCTGGAGCCAGAAAAGCAAAAGCGTGAGTTCGGTCAATGGCTAGATTATATAATCCTGAACGTGAACCATTCTGAAGGTTAACGGTGAAGGTCACGAGCAACAGTCGAATCTCCGGCAAGAGCAGTATCCCTGTAGCTATTCCTTTTTATTGCCATGCGTAGAAGCGCGCGAGGCCATTCACTCAGGGCGCCGAGACGCTGGGCGCCGAGATACGAATAAACATCATCCCCCTCCTGAGCGACTCTACTTCGACCCCGAATACGCGCTCATATACTTTCGGGTATAATGAAACATAGGTCGGGCAAGCACCCCTTGACGTCTGAAAAACAAGCTTCGTAATAAAGTGGTACGTGGGTGAAAGGGAGAAAAAGGATTTGCGTCGTGGAATTTTCCGTAGTCTACATTCGACCTTGGGTACAAAAATGTGACCTTAGGCCCAGAAAGATGACCTTAGGCCCAAGAAAATGACCTTGGGCCCAAGAAGGTGACCTTGGGCCCAAGATGTGACCTTGGGCCCAAGAAGATGACCTTGGGCCCAAGAAGGTGACCTTGGGCCCAAGAAGATGACCTTGGGCCCAAGAAGATGCCCTTGGGCCCAAGAAGATGACCTTAGGCCCAAGAAGATGACCTTGGGCCCAAGAAGATGACCTTAGGTCCAAGAAGATGACCTTAGGCCCAAAAAGATGACCTTAGGCCGAAAAAGATGACTTTAGACCCAAGAAGTTGACCTTAGGCCCAAAAAGATGACTTTAAACCCAAGAAGATGACCTTGGGCCCAAGGAAATGACCTTGGGCCCAAGAAGATGACCTTGGGCCCAAGAAGATGACCTTAGACCCAAGAAGTTGACCTTAGGCCCAAGAAGGTTGACCTTAAGCCCAAGAAGTTAACCTTAGACCCAAGAACTCGACCTCAGGCCCAAGAAGATGGTCTTGGGCCCAAGTCGATGACCTTAGGCCCAAGACGATGACCTTAGGCCCAAGAAGGTTGACCTTAAGCCCAAGAAGTTGACCTTAGACCCAAGAACTCGACCTCAGGCTCAAAAAGATGACTTGAGGCCCAAGGAGTTGACCTTTAGCCCAATAACTTTTCCCTAGGCCCAAAAACTTTGTTTTATGGGTAAAAAGATGACCTTAGGAGTTGAGCCCAAGGGGTTTACCTTGAGCGAAAAAAATTGACTTCTGGCCCAAAAACCTTGACTCAAGCTTAGGAAACTTGACCTCAGGCCCGAAGAGTCCACTTAAAGCTCAAGAACTTTGCCCCGAGAGCCAAAAAATCGTTGACCTTACACCCAAGAAATTGGCCTTGAACCTACAAACTTGACCTCGGGCCCAATAACTTGGCCTTAGGCCCAAAGACTTGATCTTGGGCCCCAAGAAATTAACCTTAGGCCCAAAGACTTCATTTCGGGCCCCAAGAACTTGACCTTGAGCCCCAAGAACTTGACCTTGGGCCCCAAAAACTTGACCTTGGGCCCCAAAAACTTGACCTTGGGCCCCAAGAACTTGACCTTGGGCCCCAAGAACTTGACCTTGGGCCCCAAAAACTTGACCTTGGGCCCCAAAAACTTGACCTTGGGCCCCAAGAACTTGACCTTGGGCCCCAAGCACTTGACCTTGGGCCCCAAGGACTTGTCCTTAGGCCCCAAAAACTTGAGCCAAGGACTACGTCCAAGAACGTTAATAGCGAAGCAACGAAGGGGACCGGGGGGGCTAAAACAACAAAGGTGTGATAGCTTCCCTCTCAAAACTGGGATTTCGATTGATCCTGGGGTGTTCCGTTGAAACGAGCTCACGCAACCGTTTCGTGACTCCGTCCAACCAAATCGATTTCTATAATTTATTTGCTAATCGTGAATCGGACGTTGGCCGAGTACCAAAACACTTTAGCCCAAAAAAAAAAATGTATAAAGGAAAGTGGAAGAGGAGCATTCTTAATCACTCAATTCTATCAAAACGGTTTTTTTTTTCAATTGATTCGTATCATTCAGACACTCCTCTCGGAAGTCATTATTTTTCTTAGTAAATTAAATGAATTATTTTATTTGAAATTAATTCAATAAAAATTTTGGGATTTTTTGAAAATCATTGATAGTAAAAAAAAAACTTTTTTTTTTATTTGACCATATCAGAAATTCTTCGAGAATCGTTTCGCGGATTATATCAGCAAAATGTTTATAATTGCAAGATGGCGTGTTCGCAAGCGGAAAGAATTACGAAACATGAATGATTGGTAGGTTGGTCATCCACAAATTAGATCTTGGCAGCGCACATCACTCGAGCCTATTGAATTCAATTGATCAAGTTAAAGTTGATATTCGAGTTTTTCGAAAATTTTTATTCGGGCGCCATCTCGCGGTGGCGTCTATCGCGAGGTTTTACCACGGTCGATAGGTTACCATCTGTCGGTAACGACGATTTTTTTCTTTTTCTTTATTGGGCGAAACGTGCTACTCGAAAGATAATGATGTTTTTTAAGTGTAATTCTGAAAAGGTTTTGATGACTCAAAACCTTTTGAAAAAATTGTCAAAACTGTCGATTTGAAAATTGTTTTATTTTAGTCCTTTGTTTTTTATTGCAGCCTTTCTGGGGATCTTCGTGAGTGGATTTGGCATCACCGCTGGTGCTCACAGATTGTGGTCACACAGATCCTACAAAGCGAAATGGCCTTTGAGACTAATTCTCATTTTTCTGTTTACCATAACTGGCCAGGTAAAACAGTTTTCTTCTTAACGATTATAATCCCTCGATTACTTTATCATCCTTAATTGTCCATCATTGAAGAATGCAGTTTTTGTAACTCTTGGATTTGTTTGGGTTTATTTTCGTTTTTTTTTTGGGTTTCTCGGATTTTTTTGAACTCGTTGAGATTTTTGGGGTTTTTTTTCAATCTATTTGGGTCTGTTTCGGTTTTTTTGAGTCTGTTTGAGTTTGTTTGGTTTTTTCCGTGTGTGTTTGGGTTTGTTTGGATGACTCGAGTTTCTTTGGGTTCGTTTTGATTTTTTGGGGTTTTTTTTATTTTGTTTGGATTTTTTTAGTCGACTTTGGGTCTGTTTCGGTTTTTTTAGATCTGTTTGAGTTTGTTTGGTTTTTTCCGTGTGTGTTTGGGTTTGTTTGGATGACTCGAGTTTCTTTGGATTCGTTTTGGTTTTTTGGGATTTTTTAAAAATTTATTTGGGTCTGTTTGGGTTTTTTTGAGTTTGTTTGGATTTTTTTAGTCTATTTGGGTCTGTTTCGGTTTTTTTTGAGTCTGTTTGAGTTTGTTTGGTTTTTTTCCGTGTGTGTTTGGGTTTGTTTGGATGACTCGAGTTTCTTTGGATTCGTTTTGATTTTTTGGGGTTTTTTAAAAATTTATTTGGGTCTGTTTGGGTTTTTTTGAGTTTGTTTGGATTTTTTTTAGTCTATTTGGGTCTGTTTCGGTTTTTTTGAGTCTGTTTGGTTTTTTCGGTGTGTGTTTGGGTTTATTTGGATACCTCGAGTTTCTTTAAATTCGTTTTATTTTTTTGGGTTTTTTTTGAAATCTATTTGGGTCTGTTTGGTTTTTTTTTCAGTCTGTTTGGGTTTGTTCGTTTTTTTTTGGGTTTTTTGAATCTATTTGCATTTTTTGAGTCTGCTTAGGTTTGTTTGGATTTTTCGGTTGTGTTTGGGTTTGTTTGGGTTTGTTTGTTTTACTTGTACGTGCAATTATTCGTTCCTCGATATTCTGAAAAAAGTGCTAACTATTAAGGAGCACTGACGATACTGTTTTATCGACAGAGGCACGTGTACGCTTGGGCACTCGATCACAGAGTCCATCACAAGTACAGCGAGACGGACGCCGATCCTCACAATGCGAAGAGAGGCTTTTTCTTCGCTCACGTTGGCTGGCTATTTACGACGCCCCATCCGGATGTCGTTGCCAAAAGGAACGCCGTTGACATGAGCGACCTCGAGGATGACCCTATCGTCATGTGGCAAAAAAGGTCAGATAAGATCAGATTTTTGTCTCGATTAAACTAATTATTAATAATTACCGAGAAACAGTAAAAAATTTTTCGTAATTTTGTAATTAATCAATATTTTGGAAAACATTTTGTTTGGGTTTGTTTGGGTTTGTCCAATATTTAATAATTATAAAAGATATATACTAATAATTATTAATAATAATTATTATTATTTATTTAATTTGTATTAATTAATTTAATAAAAATTAATTAATCATAATTGATAATAATTATCATTATACAAATAATAATAATAATAATATATCAATATTATATAAATTCAAAAATTATATATATATATCCATCCAATAATAAAATATTATTATAAAGTGATCTGATTAAAAAATAATAATAATAATAATTAAATGTACTTTTTTTACGGTTTTCTTTTACGACGAGGATAAATTATTTGATAATTCAATTTAAATTTAGGTATTACGTGCCACTCTTCGCACTTCTCGCAATTGCATTTCCGGTCTGGGTACCTTATCACTTCTGGGACGAATCGATTTGGATCTCGTTCTGGGTGAATTTCAACTTTCGGTTCTGCACGACTCTGAACATCGCCTTCTTCGTCAACAGTGTGGCACATATGTGGGGTCAAAAGCCATATGACAAGTGAGTACAAAATAAATGGAAAAAAAAATTCGAGATTGAAAAGAAAAAAAAGAAAAAAGAGAAATAAAAAATTCCAGATAAAAAAGAAAAAATAAGAAAAAAAATAAAGAAAAATTCGAGATTAAAAAGAAAAAATAAGAAAAATAAATAAATAAAAAATTCGAGATGAAAATGAAAAAACAAGAAAAATAAATAAATAAAAAATTCGAGATTAAAAAGAAAAAACAAGAAAAATAAATAAATAAAAAATTTGAGATTAAAAAGAAAAAACAAGAAAAATAAATAAATAAAAAATTCGAGATTAAAAAGAAACAACAAGAAAATTAAATGAATAAAAAATTCGAGATTAAAAAGAAGAAACAAGAAAAATAAATAAATAAAAAAATTCGATATGAAAAAGAAAAAAAAAGAAAAAAAAACAAACACATAAAAATAAATCTTTTTTTCGTTAACTGGACAATCCAGATTCATATCACCGGTGGAAAACGTGGTGGTATCGATAGCTGCACTTGGCGAGGGTTGGCACAATTATCATCACGTATTCCCATGGGACTACAAGACCGGTGAACTCGGCGATTACTCGTTCAACATAACGACCGGATTTATCGATGGGTTTGCGAAAATCGGTTGGGCCTACGATCGTAAATACGTATCAGCGGAAATGGTTCGACGCCGGGCGACTCGTTCGGGTGATGGTAGCCACGTTTGGGGCTACGGTGATGCCGATATCTCGAGCGAGGATCGTCAAGAGCTCGATCGAATGTTGGACGATAAGATCCTTTAACAGAAACGTATTATTAATTTACGATCCATCACGGGCGGGCACCCATTCGTTCAATTCAAATTTCAATCGATTTTTTTATTCAATTAAATAATTAATTAACTAATTAATTGGCTGGGGAAGTAATTAATTGATTAACTGCCTAAGCATTTTATTAATTGATGAATTGCTTGAGCTTTGAAATAATTGATTAATTGCTTAAGCATTTAATTAATTGATTAATTGCCTAAGCATTTAATTAATTGATTAATTGCCCAAGCATTTAATTAATTGATTAATTGTCTGAGCATTTAATTAATTGATTAATTGCCTGAGCATTTAATTAATTGATTAATTGCCCAAGCATTTAATTAATTGATTAATTGCCTAAGCATTTAATTAATTGATTAATTGCCCAAGCATTTAATTATTTGATTAATCGCCCAAGCATTTAATTAATTAGTTAATTGCCTAAGCATTCAATTAATTGATTATTCGCCCAAGAATTTAATTAATTGATTAATTGCCCAAGAATTTAATTAATCAATTAATTGATGAATGAATGAAGCAATTAATTAATATATTAATTCGTCAATTGATTGATTAATTAATTAAGTAATAAGTTAATTGATTAATTGATCACGTGACCAGTTTTAATAAACTTATTGAATTAAGTAATAAATGAATGAATTGAATGATCAATTAAATTACAACCACTTGATTGATTCAAGTAAACAATTGATTAATCCGATTACGATTAATGCACTTGAATTTTTTATTCATATTATTGATCAATTAAACGATCAATTTCAATTCGTTCATTGGATTAATTTATTAATTTATTAATTAAACGATCAGTTATAATTGTTCGATTGATTATTTTCAAATAATTGTTTAATCAAACGATACGTCTCAATCAGTCGGAAGAGAACGAAAATATCGTCTGTCCTTCCAATTTCATCATCTACCGTACTTAATTGGTCTTCTCGTGTCACATTTCGTCGTTTACTCCCGTGATAGTACTCGTCAAAGCTAACGAGGCAAAAAATTCCCGTTGAAAAATCTCTGCTCCGTATTATTTTTTTAGGCGTTCCCTTTTTTTTCTTTTAATACCAAATTCGATCAATAAAATTTTTTTCCAAAAATTCTTTCGACTATAGAATCGAGAAAAAGAAGAAAGGAAAGCCTCGCTTCACGCTCATTTCCGAAATTCATTTTCGGATGAAAAATCATTTCCTGTTTTTTAGTGATTTTTTGATTAAAAAAAAAACTTTGAAAAAATGTATCAAAAAAAAAAATAATGTACATGGAAACGTGTTCATACAGCTTGCGTTCCAAAACAAACAAATATATATACATATATATATATTGTAGATTTTTCTATCGAACTTTGCTCTGCTCGATGAAAAAAAAAAAAACAAAAAAAAAACAGAAAATAAAAAAACTTATGCGGGTACGCGAAAAATCGGACTCGTCTGCACGCCCAGGTGTTATTTCAGAATCCGTCCGATCTCACAATCAAAATACAATAGCTTACAAACAAACAAACAAAATTGTGCAATTTCAATTAAGAAAATTCGTTTGAGAAAAAAAAAAATTATCAAAAATTTATCCCGATGACCAAACGACTGAAGACTTTTTGTGCAAAAAAAAAAAAAGAAACTCGTCGACGTCAATGATGGATTAAAAAATGAATTACACAAATTATCGATTTAAAATTAAGTGATGAATCGAATAAAAAAAATTAATAAATTGAACAATTTATTTGATTATTCGAAATTAATTGATTAGTGGAACTCAACAGCTTGTAAATAGGAATGAGCTTGCTTGCTGAATATACAAGGAAAACAAAAAGTTGAGAAAGAAAAAAAAGTTGAATTGAATAAAAATATGAAAAAAAAAAACACGGATTCATATGTATATTAAGTATCGAGGATTTCGTGCCAAGTCGATTTGCACTTCGGCAGTATTAATTTTTCAAAAGAAATTTTTCAAACGAAATCAAATAATTTTTCACACAATTATATGTTGTTTCTACGTGGAGCTTGAGAGTGGTGAGAAATAAAATTTCATTTTTTTCTACCCTCGATGTTGAATTTTTTTATTTATTTTTAGGTTAGAAACTTTCAGGCCCACTTTTCAATTGTCAAACTAAAGGCCTCTGTGTAACGATTAAACAATATGTGAAACGTGCAAAGCTTGCAATCGTAAACTTTTTTTTTCTCTTTTTTTAATGAAAAAATAATAATTTAAAAAATAGAAAAAAGAGTAAGTAGATAAAATGAATTAAAATTATATAAAAAAGCAACCAGAAGATATGATTTTTTAAAATATATATAAATAATATGAAGAAGGTAAGTAGAAAATATAAATAAAAAAAATTAAGTATAGAAGAAATAAAAGTAAATAGAAAAATAAATTTAAAAAATACGAAAAAATATCTACATTTTTTCAAATCCAGCTCATTTTTAAATGATACGTCTTAAAGTGTTTTTCCATTCCAGAAGCTTCGATTTTTTCTCGCCTATCTCGTCTTTTTGGACGCCTTATTATCGGGAAAAAAAAATCTATAAAAATAAAACGCATGATTAATTAATCGTAGGTTTAATGAGATACCGGATGAGTGCAGTTTTGCAATGTATATGGGCCGTTCCATGCCGATTCGACCTGGGTCTGACCCGTCACCTTTCCGATTCAACCCGTGATTTTTTATGTTGTTGTACTGTCTCTAAAAAACACTCGAGAATTTTTTCATATTTTTTTGGAACTTTTTGACTTCACAACATTTTTTATAAACAAAAAAATAATGCCTAAATTTAAAAATCTAAAAAAAATCACAAAAATCCTGTGTCATATAAAACACTGTGAGCGTTGAAAAAAAATTTATTTTCGCAAAAAAAAAATTTTTTTAATTTCTATAATCAATAGCCCAGAGAATAAAAAAATTCCAAAAATGTCTGAAAAAGTTCTGATCAATTCTACATGACGTCATGTAATTTTTTTCCACTTTAAAGTTTGTTATTTCCCCTTTTTTCATTTTTTTTCCTTTTTTTCGAAAAAAGCGCGTTGTGGGCCAAACGAAACGCGCACTCACTTTTTTTCAACGCTCACAGTATTTGATACGTGACACAGGATTTTTATGATTTTTTTTTCGATTTTTAAATTTGGGCGTTAATTTTTTGTTTATAAAAAATATTGTGAAGTCAAATCGTTCCGAAAAAATCTGAAAAAATTCTCGAGTGCCTTTCAGAGTTAGTACAATAACATAAAAAATCGCGGGTCAAATCGGAAAGGTTATGGGTCAGATCCAGGTCAAATCGACATGGAATGCCCCATATATTTCGGTAAACTCGATTCGTTTAGCGATAGCGATGGTGAGAAACTAACCTTCGTTCCGCCCGTTACGAAATTGCGTGATCGGCACACGTCACTCGCCGAATGAACAATTCTGATTAAAAAAAAAAAAGTAACGAACTCGAAGCTCGATAATTAAAACAAGAGATCTACGAAAAAAATTTTTAAAAGGTTCAACGAATGTAATACGAAATCCGCCCATGTGATTTTTATGCTTGTTATATTTACGATTGTTGTTAGTTGACCAATAATTTTTAATTAATTGTTTATTAAATTACATAATTAATTAATAAATAAAGTTTTTATTAATAAAATACTATATACATATATTATTTATTTATAATATTGATAATTAATATATAATTAAATTATCGGTTAAATTTATTTTTTATTGGTTTGATTAAATGACTGGTTAATTCAATTATGAATTATAATTCGTTTTTAAATTTGATTTTAACACTTTTTTTAAATCGTTCTTTTCGCATCAATTACGATTAATAGAATATTTTGTTAATTAATTCAACGATCATTAAAAATCTCTTTTGACTAACTAACAATTATAATTTCGAAAAAAATAAATAAAAATTGTTAAAAAAGTGAAATAATTTGTAAAAAAAAGAGATAACGAACGTCCCTCGCGATATTATTTTTCCTAATGTCGAATTTTCAATAGCGACGATCGAATCACAGGTGGGAAGTTTGCACGACGGCCCCGAGTGAGAAATACTGGAATAAGCACGCTTCTCGCTGATGGCGACAGAGGAAATGACAACGGTGAATTTCACGTTAGGGAAATTAATTCGAAAATCGGGTCACGGTGGGGTTAAGTATTTTTATGTAATTTCATTGTTCGGGCAGAACAGTCTTTCTTAGCCCATCGACCGAAACGCATCGTTGCCCAATCCGATCAGGTAAAAAGAGCATCGTTATGTTATTTTAAAATCGTTCTGTTACAAAATATATTTTTTACAATACCTATTTGTGACGAGGACAAATAAGATGATAAGTATAGCGACGTTTCTATTCGGGTCGTTTCTTCGTACTTCAATATTTGTCTTTAAACATTTCTTGAAGACACTGAACGAACCCAAACAAACCCAAACACATAGAAATATACTCAAACGAACCCAAACAAGCCCACACAAGGTCAAACAAACCCAAACAAGCCCACACAAGGTCAAACAAACCCAAACACGTCCAAGGTTAC
>JAPYZJ010005825.1:0-10922 GCA_030522765.1 Ophioninae sp. B BG-2022a
GCAATTTTTTATAGTTTAGGAGTTATGATTTTTTTTCGATTTTTTGAGGAATTTCGACATGACCAGTTCTAAAAAATTCTAAAAGAAAAAGCAAGAGACATTTCGGTTTTTTTTTTGTTGTCACTAAATTCTTATGAGTTGCACTTTTATGCATAAAATAATCAGCTTCGTAACTTTGATGAATGTTATGAAAATGTGGGTCTGAAGTTAAAAATTTACGTTCCGTGAATTATGACCTAAATTTTCAACTGTAAATTAAAAATCCAAACTGGTGACATAAAGATTTCTTAGTTAGTCTCAGAAATGCGCCAGACTCTCAGCTTTCATAATAATACAAAAAAAGTGGTACTTAATGGGGAAAAATTTGCTAAAATCAGTCTTCAAAGACAGCAAGGTGGAAAATCCTTAAAATTATGCAACTTATTAAAATAAAACATTCCTAAGGCTAATTCATGATTAGAGAATGCTGGAAATCTATCGAGTTGGTTGGATAAGGACAGTTTTAAGTAAAAAGTTGAAAATTTAGGTCACATAATTCACGGAACGTAAATTTTTAACTTCAGACCAACATTTTCATAACTTTCATCAAAGTAACGAAGCTGATTGTTTTATGCATAAAAGTGCAACTCATAAGAATTTAGTTACAACAACAAAAAAACTGAAAAGTCTTCTGCTTTTTCTTTTAGAATTTTTTAGAACTGGTCATGTCGAAATTCCTCAAAAAATCGAAACAAAAATCATAACTCCTAAACTATAAAAAATTGCATAACATACATGGGAGTGTTTCGGATTCCCCACGACATGCCGGATCTAAATTTTTTTTTACGACGTCAATTAACCGGCCACCCTGTATAAGCAATACCTAAAAAAATAAGCAGTTAAAGTATAAGCAATCCATAAAATAATAAACACGTAAAATATAAGCAACAAATATAATACAATATGATACAATAACAATAATGAATATGCTAATAAATACAATAGTGAATATAATAATAATAATAACGATATAAGACAATAAGTTAGGAAGATATCAATAAAAGAAAATACATAATGTCAAAGTTACAGTGGTTACTACGAAAGGTCTTTTTTGAACAGCGCTTTGGGAAATAAATTGTATCTGATACATTTGTGAATTTTCAACAATAAAAATTTACGAAACATAGTCCAAGATGTAGTCTCTACTATGAAAAATAAAAACAGTTCGAAACCTGCGATCATTTTCTTCACAAAAATGCCCAAAAACACGCCTTTTTTCGGACGCCTAGGTGTAACGCCTTCACAAATGGGAGTAATTTATCAGCAAGAGTAAATAAATTGGAATAAATGAAATTGTGAATTACGTGGAATCAAACGAGTTTGAAAAAGTGAAATAATATAAAATATATAACGCAATACGTTCAATATTAACTTCTGTAGGTAGGTCGAATTGAATAAATCCATAATAATGATTTCGGATTATCAATAGCTCCGGATGAAATTTCCCTCGAAACATTGTTATGCTCATTGGTCTGTTATACAGAAATGATTTTTTTTATTAATAAACGAATAATTGTGCGTATATGTGGGTGTCGGAATATTGACCTACCCCAAATGTACCCCTACAATTACAGAGCCCGTCGTTTATTAAACTAGCACGCGTGCAACTGAAGCCGCAAATACAGCGCGCAGAAAATGTCACCCATGTACATTCATCAGGTTCCCCATTCCCGTTCCCTCAACGCGTAGCCCGTCGACTACTTGTCACTGCAGATGTCGTCAAAACTGTCCGGTTTATACGTGAAACAGAAACAACACTTTGCCTGTCGATACATTAATTAAAATAGCAATGACGCAAAATTGGCTCGAGTGACTTCGCTGCCCAACGTTCTCTTCCATTTCCGCATATTTGTGGCAATACGTATACGAGGCCCTCGATTTAAATATTTTCCAATACTTTTTTAAGTTTTCTTTACGATTAAGGTTGCTGTAATTTTGCCACGAGTTCGAAACAATATTCAATTTAAATTAAATTAAATATTAAATATTAAAGTAAAATAAATATTAATTATTAGATTATGTGTTTAAAGTATTCAAATTAAATTGAACTGGTATTGAATTCAAAAATAATTCTATAAAAACCTGCAAATAACATGTTAAATTAAATATCAAATACTAAATTGAAATAAATATTAAACATTAAATGGCATATTAAAAGTATTAAAATGAAATTGAATTATTAACGAATTAAAAAATAATTCGATAAACACCTGTAACTAACATGTTACATAAAATATTGTAAATTAAATTAAATCAAATTCTTCATAATAATTTAAATTAATTAAATAAATGTCACATACGAATTCGAAATTAAATAAAATATTAATTTCCATATTAAAAGTCGATATGTATGTATTTATTCCTAGTATACCCTTTCAGGGAATTTACACAGAGATCCCCCCGCTACACATACTAAAAGTATTAAAATTAAATTGAATTCTTATTTCAATATTAAAAATTCAACAAAATCCTGCAAAAAACGAATATGAATTAATTGTACCGAACGGTGCAAATCACTTTACCTTGTCGCCTTTTTGCAGACCGGCTTTCTCCGCTGGCCCGCCGGGAACTGTGCAAACGATTGCCGCATACATCCGTCCATCCAAGCTCTTTTTCCCACCAACAACGCGCATCCCAAATCCCCGCGCTGTAACGAGACGAAAAAAAAAACAAAGTTTATTCTACATACCGTGCTGCATCAGCTGTGCTGTATCTTTTTATGAAAATCAAGTTTTTGGTTGTCCGGTTGTATTTCATTTTCGCAAACTCTGGTCCAAACTCTAATTTTCTTTTTATATTACTTTTGACTATTAGCAGTTTGGTTAAAAAAACATCAAGTCCTCTGAAAATATGAGGAACAATGGCCACTGTATATATAAATGCAATATAAAATATTTTATATGCAAGTTGCATTATTTCTATTCGATATTCGTTATTATCAATGTTAAATACGAACAATAAACAATTCAAAATAATTTTGAAATTACGCTAGTTAGATTTCTGTAAAGTTTGTATTTGCACATTTATTTTCGTTTTACACAATTCACGGTTACCCTAGTTAGGTAGATAAAAGTTTTCAGCTAGTGCAGTAACTTCCCCACCATCGCTGATCTTTATTTTCAGCTACCGAGCGGAAGCTCTTTCTCTAAATCCGCTAAAAAGTATTCAAATAAATAAAAATCGAAAGAGCTTCCACGTTGCACAAATCCTCAGTCTCCTGTGCCACTTTAGCGAAGAAAACAGTATGGATTACGGATTTGCGGGTAGAGATGCGTTTAGCCGAACAACCGTGGATATACAGTGGTCTCCAGGACAGATTGAATACAGCAGTTGAAAATGGCCTGGGTAGATCGTGCGGATGAGCGCCCACAGCGTTTGAAGCAGCGCACAATGGTACGTGAATATCCTGGATTTGAGATAACCCTATCAAACTGCCACCGCGTTTTGGCGCGCCTTCAGACCTGTCGGGAACATCCGGTGTCTTGCGTAATGCGCACACCTGGCAACGGAACATTCAACGCCTGTCTGGCTTCACCATCGTGGTCCGTCCTCACCAAATTGTGGCTTCCTTGGCCACACCGACCATTCCTAACTCTCTCCGATTATCAACGACTACTCTGCCCCCTTAACCACTGCGATCAACGTAAATGAAATGGATGAAAATCTCGAGCAATTTATGAACGAGGAAGTCTATAAGTTCGCAAATAAGAAGAGGAATATTGATTATTTTTCAGTTGTCTGATGATCATCTGGCATAAGTATTAATGGAATCACACAGAATAGTAAATATAGCAATCAACCAATGTTAAATCGAGGAACTGGTTTGTTAGCTAACCAAATATATTTCGTGATTTTTCACTGATTAGTTAAGAATTAGTCATTAGTCATTTGAACCGAACAAACCCAAACAAACTCTAAAATTGACAGATAGCGAGTGATGTTAGCAGTCAATCCAATCTTAATGTTATGTTTGTTTTCTAAATCATTTATGTCAACCACATGGAACAGTTTGTATTAGAAAAACCAAATTGCGGTTTTTACTTTTTTCTGGGCAAGTTTTCCAATTTTTCTCTTCACAAGAACCTTCCCCGAGCTTCGAGGAATATTTTTAAAAAATTAGCTAAATTGTTCCAGGCATTTTCAAGTTTTGCATTTATTGACACTTTAAGCTATTGATTTTTATTGGGTAATTATGCAGTTTGAGGACTTTTCCGAAAAACAACGGAAACATTTTTTTTTTACTTCAAGTTACTTTCATTGGTCACGACCATTGATATTTTATCGGGGGAGGCTGACTTTTCTCAATAATACCATAAGTTAGGGGGTTTTGAAGTTTCCGTAAACAGGTAAAATGAATTTTCTGGAAAACAATCGAATTTCTTTATGAATTGCTTTCATTGGTCACCACTATCAATATTTCGTCTGAGAAGGCTGAATTTTTCCATTGATACCATAGGTTACAGCGTTTTATGGACTTTTCTGAGAAATAATAGACATTCATTTTTACCATGATCTATCTATTAATCTATTTCGATTGTTCTTCTTCTTTCATCGCTTGAAGAACAATTCGGCAATATATTCGTCCATATGATATTCGCGACGACCATATCGTGGGTTTGTTTGGGTATGTTTGGGTTTGTTTGTTTGGGTCAAGTTAAGATTTTCCGCTCAAATTGACCCTTCGAGAGTTTTAATATACAGAGAAATATTTTGAAATGTCGTATTTTCTTATATATTTACGGAAACTTTACAACCCCATAACATATTAATGGAAAAATTCAGCCTCCCCCGACGAAATATCGATAGTGGCGACCAATAGAAGCAACTTATGAAAAAAAAAAAATTAGATCGTTTTTCGGAAAAGTCCTCAAACTGCGTAATTACCTTTTATTGATATAGATTAAGGAGTCATATTTCACCCGACGTCTTATTTCTGCCTGAGCAGAGAAACGTTGAATTTACCCCGAGTGTGTCGTGACGCTAATGCGTTAACTTTCCAGAGGGTCATGGTGATCGGTTTGATGATACGGTCTAATAAGGGAAAAAGAGTACCAACGAAAAAGGCCTCCGCGCGTTGACAGGTTACATGGTTCGTTACGGGGAAACGTGACATTGTTAGGGTAACTCGAAAGCACCCTCGTCCAAAAAGAACCACAGGATTCGTAATTGTTGCCCGTTAAACGAGAACGAGCACGCAACGTTGAAGAAAACCAAGAGTAGAAAGGACGTATGAGATCGTACATAACCCGCTGCCCGTAGAATTACCAGTTTCCAGATGTTAACGATAAAATATCCGGAACAGATACGGTAGAGGGATTTTTATGCGCGCGCAGGTGTAATAACTATGACTACCACCCTCGATGATTTTGATTGCGAGGATTCGGCGTTGCCATTCGTGAACATTCATAAACGTGAAAAATACACCAGAAGGTCGTTATTTTTCTACGACAGTAATAACGGACCCTCGTAAAAATTGTCCGGCGATAACCGAGGGCGTTGTAACGATATTTCGCCTGACGCTGACAGCGGATGAATAAACGGCATGAGAAATGTGATTTTGGGCATCCAAAGATCAGCCTAACCTGCTCTCGGACCGATCTTAACTACTTTTGGTCCAAAATAATAAATACGTAACAAACATTCCTATGACTTTTCACTATGCCTGCTTTGCCTGATATTAGGCTTTAGAGATTTTATGTATGATTTTATGATGTTTATGATGTTTATGTATGATTTTTTCTATGTTTTACCTGTATGGTCGTTTGGACTAATATTAGGCTTTAGAGGCCCGAATGGTCTAATGGGGCTTTGGAGATTTAAAAAAAACCACATTTCTATGATTATTTCTATGTCTTGCCTTCTAGTCGATTGGTTTAATATTAGGCTTTAGAGACCTGTTTGGTCTAATATTAGGCTTTAGAGATAAAAAAAACCACATCTTCATGATTTTTTCTATGTCTATGACTTTCTAGGCAATCTGCTTATTTTGATAGCCTGCTAATATTGGAATCGACGATTCCAGTTGTTCATTTCAGCAACGTTGTCTTTTCAACTTTCCCAATAGGAAAACTACGTCTTTCGATTAACCAAAATTGAAACTGGAGGTTTAAGCTGACGAAACATCTCGTGTTCTATGTTAATGAATCATCACCCGATGGAACGCATCAAGGAGTAAAAAAACGCAACGGATGTGGTATTTTCTGGTCTGGACGGTCTATATCTGTTCATCGCCAGTTATTGTTCAATTCCCTCCAATTTCTCTGTACGAAAAGTCGATACTACAATCCCGTTTAATCGTCCAGTTATCATAATCGAAAGCTCGACGTGTCACGTTTTGAAATTATTGAACAATTTTGAAACGTGCAGAGCGAAAACCCATCGGAGGCGAAACCTGCGTGGGCGAACGTCCAACTCCAGATGTCGACACATATGCGTATCAATTTTGGTACAAACGTGTTTCAGATCGATTGGCAGATTTGCGATAATCACCTCGTTAATTTAATCGGGCTGGAATATCAAACTACCCGATATTGGCTCAACCTCGAACTGTCTATGTATCAGATAGCTGATACATCTGATATCACCAAATCTGATCAATTATCAAATATATTTGAATAATACAACAGATGAACGATTCATTTTTTCATTTTTCATTGAGGTGATCTTTTTATTGCTATTTGCCACCAACATTAGCAAAGTGAAGAAAATATCATGGTTCTGACTATCATGACTTCGCGTAGCAATTTTCCGGCCACAATGGCGAGCCTGTTCGATCCTTTAATACTGGATGGAAGCCGGAATTCCTAAAATAGCACCTGTTATTCCGTTTATCACCTTTTGCCCGTCTCCAAGAAGTAGGATCAATAACTATTGGGGGTTCCAGGTCGTGAACAGGTATTCAGGACGTTTTCAAATTTACTCGTTCCAACTCACAAATTGCTGGTATTAATTCTGCTGATAGGGTCATTGTTTCTAGCGCTCTCCAACCAATTAGACCGAGAAAGAAGTTTTTTCCTTTTTTTCAGGAATTCCAGATTTATCATGATAAAACGAAATGGCGAAGGGGCAGTCAGAAATATTTGATTCGGCACACGAACATTACAGAACAGTACAGAGGTGAAGAGAAATGCAAGAATTTCTAGAGGTCTTCATTTTGGACAGATTTTAATAGGGCTTCTAACTTAACAGATGATTATAAGACTTCTCTTTTGACAGATGTTTATAGGACATCTATTTTGATAGATTTTTATAGGACTTCATTTTTTACAGACTTTTATAGGACTTTATTCTTTACAAATTTTCATAGGATTTCCACTTTGACAGATTTTCATAGGACTGCATATTTGACAGATTTCTATAGAACTTCTCTTTTGATAGATTTTTATAGGGCGTCTATTTTGACAGATTTTTATAAGACTTTATTTTTGACAGACTTTTATAGGACTTCATTTCCGACAGATTTTTATAGGACGTTATTCTTGACAGGTTTTCATAGGATTTCCTTTTTTGAAGATTTTCATAGGATTGCATGCTTGACAGATTTTTATAGGACTTTATTTTTGACAGATTTTATAGGATCTCATGGGAAAAATGGATAGATTTTGACAGAATTTATAGGACTTCAGGTTTGACAGATATTCTTAGGAGTTTATTTTCAACAGATTTTTGTAGGATTTCATTTTTGACAGATTCGACCAACTAATTCTTTGATTAAAACCGAAATTGTATTAATAACCTAATTGTGATGAAACAAACTTTTTGGCCAATTGCGCAAACTAGACCATCGATTGCTCCAGTTCACGTTCGCTGTTTTATGGCGGACGGAATGCTTATCTCGAAGATGCGAGGGAGATGGCGAGATGATTGCAGTCAGAAGAGGATGGGCTCGGGCTACTGAATTTTCAAAATGTGTTGCCAAGAAAACGGGACTCGGGCACATTCAACACGTGCGATGATTACGTCTCGGGTTCTTTTTGTACGTCACAAGGGAGCCTGAGTGGACGTTGCTTGCTCACGTTTCTATTCCTTTTTTTCCTTTACTGCGAGCCGTGCTTCTCAACCATAGTGTGTATGGCTCTTATAAGTATGCATGAGGTCATTCATGGACATGCGCATCTGGAATTCGCAGAGTGAATTGGAGAGCTTGCGATTGGGGTCTAATCGAGAGATTTTACCTCAGGTTTCGATCCCTGGGGGATGCAAAACAGGACAGCCCGTAAATAGGAACCATGGATGGATTTAAGAAATTGGGTAATTAAAATGTCGTGAGTATACTAGCCACAAAGATTATTTTTGTATGATGCCAACGACAATGGCAATCTTCGCATCTTTCGAGGTAGTAATAGCGGATTGATTAGTCAACAGTATATCTATAATTTGTTGTGTTTGAAAGTAGAAAAATTTAATACGTTTAAGCATAATAATATTCATAAAAAGAAAATAATTATTCGATAAGTGTTGGTAATAAACGTGTTCAATTATTATTATCAAAAAAGAAATCCTTTTACAGCAATCAACTTAACTCAGGTCATCTTACCAACCGCCATTTCATAAAGCTTTTTCGAAAAAATTACAGAAAAGGAACGTCCGGTAGCCTAGATTTTTTATAAAACAGATACCGATCACGACAGTTTTGTTGATCCTTTCCGCTTTTTGCATACTTTGCATACTAATCGCAAACTATTAATATTATCGTGTTAAATGCATTGATTTCATGAATTAATTGCTGTCGTATTTCCTCGGTAAGGTATGCTGAATTTTCGTGGACGTAATTCTGAATTACTATATACACAAAATCGATTTTATTTGTAGTGAGGGAATTCATGCACTATCTTAAAGTTCTGAAAACATTGGAGATTAAAGTGTTCAGGCTGCATACTTTTCCTATTTAACATGCTGAACTGGGTCCACACTTTCATGACTTTCTATCTAATCTGTTTGATTCGACAATCCATTAGAATTGAAGTTTAAACACCAGTTGCTCATTTCATAAATTCCAATAGACAGTCCGTATTTCTCATCGATCTCACAACATTGGGTTTGAATATTTCAGCTATGCCAATTTAGAATTCCACTCTACGAGTTTCTAGGTAACTGATCCAGCATCATTAGATGTTCTGCTGTCATCGATAGTTGAAGATTCCATCTGTCCCCATCATCACTCCAAAACGCTAAACCCTATGGATCAGCTTTACCATGTTTTTCGATAGGCAAACTAGATCTTTCGAAATACTGACAAAAATTGAGATTGGTGATTGCCAGCCGGTTAATTTCTGAATTACGTCGTGTTTCAACGTCCCCCTGAAACTTTCATCATTCTTGGCATCTCCCTCCAGATTTTACGTCGACACATGATAATCTCATGGAGCACATCCGGCGGCTCGTATATGGAAATTCGCGTACATCCAGCATTCAGTTTAGAAGGGCTGCTTAATTAAGCGCTTATCGCGATTGGTTTGGAAGAGCCCGCGAAATGGTTGGGTGGCGAGGAGGAGGGGGGTGGGGGCGGGACAGGGCTGTTAGAGAATGCGGGAGAAATGGACAGAGTGGATGAGAATATAGGTGATTAAGAGGTGATGCAAACAACATGGAGATGGGAATGAGACGAGAACAGGCGTATAGAAGCCTCTGTCAACGGGAGTGGGGGAAAGAGGGCTTAATTTTATTCCGATATACAGGGATTAATTCCATCGGAGCTCATTCCACAATTTAGATCACGGACCGTTGGTTATCCATGTACATAGGTACGTACATCCGCGCACATATGTACTACCGGGTATATAGTATTTTCTGCAAAACCTTTTACTAACCATTTCTCGGGTATTACGCTTTCTCTGGAAATCTCGATAACTCAATTATCACAGACGAACGAACTATTTTCAAAGATTCATAGGTAATTATTAACTTGAGTGACTTTTCCAAAAAATGAGTGTGAAATTTTATGGCTTGTCATTTTCTCATTGATAGGACTGTGATTAGTGATATTCGCGGGAAACTGAAATCCAAATTCCTATAAAAAGTTAAGGGGTTGAGAAGTTCGCGGAAACATGCGATTAAATAGAGCCTGAATTTTTTAAATAATGGAACTAATATGTTTTTCGGTTGTTTTCTTGTTACTTGGGCTGTGAATGATGCTGTTTAGGAGGAAAGTGAAATCCACTTTTTTCGCCTCATGAAAAGTAATGGAATTTCGATATTGGCGCAAACACATGATAAAATAAAATTACTGTTGGGCTCATTTTTCGGAAAAGTCACTAAAGTAAATAATTTATCGTTTTATCGTTTGATATTTTGAAATGTATAATTTTATGGTCTGACTTATCGATCATGGAATCCCAAAGAAGATTTTGGTACTGGCCAACAATACCGGATGGAGCCAATGCGGTGACTGTTACAAACTTGAATAAAATCTTAATAAATGACCAAATAAAAATTTTATGAATAAATTAATAAAAATCACAAATCTTGATGGCTTCCCTGCAATACAAAAATGACCACTTGATGGCTTCCCTGCCATCCAAAAATGGCCAGTTGATGGCTTCCCTGCTATCTAAAAATGGCCCCTTGATAGCTTCCCTATCATAAAAAATTAAAAAAATATTATCTGCCGGCACTTGCAATATAGCGAAAGTATTTGAAAGTCTAATTTACAAGAGATTCTGCCCAAGTACAGAGCCCTTGATAGACCCAGGGTCATCTCTGTTTTATCGTCTTTCAAGATGTTTAATCCGGCACTGGGTACAAGAAATACCGTAAACCGGGGCTACTTTGACATAGTTTGGACTGTTTTTGCGTGTTATCTTTTTTTTTATGTCCTGAAATCAAGGTTAATGATTCTAATCAGAACAATTGATCTCTTAGCTACAAGTTTAATATCAACAGAG
>JAPYZJ010005826.1:0-10922 GCA_030522765.1 Ophioninae sp. B BG-2022a
TTTGCCATTTTTCAAGTGGACTTTCCGGGAAAACTACAAGAGATATCGATACGAATCCAACGCCATTTTTTAAGTCAGGCAAAAACCTTTTCAAAACACCCCAAATAAATCTCCATCGCATGGAAGAAGCCTACTCTACGACCTTTTGAAATATCGTGATTTCTGAGATTCTGGAAAAGTGGCCGGGGAAGACGAAAATTTTTTTTTCCGTTTTTAGACTTTTAAAAGGCTCTATTTAATGGGAAATTTTCCGCTGATTACGAATATGCCCGATTTTTTGCCAAAAGTGCAAAATTCGGCTGGAAAAATGCAAAAAAACTAGAATATTTTTTTGACATTTTCGAAAATGTCGAAAATCTTTGCCCTCGTTTTCTCGGATCTGGAGGTACTGCTGCTAATAAAAAGAGCGCTCACCATCGATGCTCTGATCGTAGCCTTTGGTGAAAAAGAGCATGGCCTTGGCTGCCCTTTCCGGAGTTTTGAGGAGTCCCTGACGATCGGGGTCCTCGCCGAGTGAGCCAAGTAGGAGTCTGTAGCTTCGCGACATCTCCGGCAACAGAGCTTCCCTCGTTGGTGGACGATGATCCAATTCGAGATCGTGGTGAAAGGTACATTTTTCATGTCCTGAAATCACAAATTCGTCCTATTATTTACGAGGCAAACCGAAAATTGTGAAACGAACCCAAACAAATTAAAAATTTCGTTTCAACTGAAAATTTGGTCCTTTCGTCGGAACAACAATTTCTTAAAAATAATATATATATTGTTGATTAAAAAAATATATATATACGTAATAAATTTGATATGTGATAAAAAATAATACATAAAACATCACGTTCGATCGAACGCCTCAAACGAGTGAACTCAAAAGGCCGGCACACTTGGACGCACAAGTACATCTGAACAAACGCACACTCAGGATCGAGATCTTGTACGAGGAAAAAAAAAAGATTTGCGGCTACTCGGTTAGGTTCCTTCACTAGCGCACAGCGTTAAATCGCGTCGTGTGTCTCGCGTAGCGGGTGGCAAAAGAGCTTCTCGTATTGATTTCGCCTTGAACCGCGATATAGCGATCCGCGAACGATATCTCAACATCGCGTACCGTTTCCTCGGGTGCAACGAATTTTCCGCTGTACGTCAACGCTTTGCACGTGGACGCGTCCAACTGCTATTGGTCACACCAGCACTTATGCTCGTCCCAATAGTTATTAAATATTATTTTCAAATTGGACTTGTTTAATCATACGTCCGCCTATATTGTCATCTGGAATTTACGAAGACAAAATTAATTTTATTTATTAATATCTTCATTAATACATATGCATTATAATTTTTAAGAAACAATTTTTTTACTTATTCATTTATCTCTATTTATTTATTTAAAGAAAAATCAATGAATAAAATTATTACGCACGAGTCGGTTGTACTAACCCCACGTGATTCATGGATTGTTGATTATCGATATAGTGTCATGACCCTACGAACCGGATGAGCGTATTTTCATGATAATTTTAACTCAACGCGGGAGAGATGTTAAAATGTAAATGGATTTGTGATTCGCGTGTGTGTCGAGTTATCGAAACGGCCAGGAGGGGAGAAAATATTCGCGGGTGATCGCGGTTATCTATTTATCAATCTCTCGTTTCGATGATCCGTTTATTACAGTGCGTATACGGGGAAGAAGAGAAAAAAATGATGAAAAATAAATGAGTGTCGGTTACCAAACGTTTCTTCGGGTGAAATGACCTTTCGTTAATAATCACGGAGAATTATAAAATCCGGAGAAAACAAAACATAAAACCGGCTCTTAAAAAAGTACACTGAGAAATTATTAAATAGTTTACCACGATTGCCCGAGGATCATCGGAGCTCAACATTGAATAGCTTTGAACGATTTCGATCATTAAGTAATTATATCATTAATTGATTGATAAGTAGCGTAAATACAAAAATTAATGATTAAGAAATTATTTGGGTTTGTTTAGGTTTGGTATATAACGACTGTGCACTCGTCAGTGTTTCAACTTTGGAGGCCAAAAATCTATCGACTTTGTACTTCACAATCGCCGATTTTTCTCAATCCGTCGATGTTAGACTATCGCGGTAAGCGGAACGTTGCCCCGAGGTGGTTAGGCCGCGGCCGAGATAACACTCGATACGAATGGATATCGTCGATCCTGGACGATCGGCCCGGTAACCAACCGCCGATGTCCTCGAAGAAAACCTTCGACGCAACGTTCCTTTGGCTTTGTTTGGCTTTCGTGAGAAAATTAATGCATCGCGTTAATAAAAGTGAAATTTGGGATTGAGAAAAGTGTATTTGAATGGACTCGTAATTCATCGCTCCACCGGAAAGGAGACAACCGTTTCCGGAGGATTCTCTCTCGCTTCGCCTTTTGGCTCCTCTTATCCACCGCCGCTCGATCGTTATCGGCAAAGGGAGAGGTAACAAGTGGAAAAAAACGTGTACTCGTCTTACACAAGGATAGAATGGATATTGGTGAATTTACAGCTGTACACGAGTACATAGAAGACCGGACGCGTCGCGGTTCGCGCCTCCTGCTCGCCTCTCGGTAACTGTATACTCTTTTGTTTCTCACGGTCTTTATCTTTCTGGTGGATCGAGAGCCTTCCAACGGAGAGAGAGAAACGGGAAGAGGGACAGGACCGGTGTGGTCGATTAACCCAGAAAAGCCCGTGACAAAGTGCATAAAATCCTCAAGGTGGAGAATCGGTCGCGACTAGCGCTCTTCGACTGTCTAAATTTTTATAGCGCAGGTAAAAACATGATCTTTTCATTGAAAATGCTCATAAACGGAAGCAACGGAAGAGTAATGACTTTTTCGTCCGTTTCGTAATTTGATCTCAATTTTCGGAACGTGCCGAGTAAATTTGAGAGTTGTCTCGTCGAAATAGTGATGTTTCCCGAATGTTGAAGGAATCGATGTAAATATTGGTAAATTTGGGATAAAAATAGATCCGGGCGATTTTGGATGTGCCAGGCTCGAGATCGTTAATTTTCAATGCGTTTCTCAGAATTGCTCGCGACTCGCGTACACTCTCGGCCGAAAAGAAAAGCTTCGAGAGTGGAGAATCGCGCGTGTCCCTCGAACGAAAGAAATCGGGACGATCGTCGAGTCTCGGGTACCTGGTGTGGTCGAGGTTCTCGGTGTCCTGGGTGTTCCCGGTATCTCGAAGTCTCCCTCGGCGACAGTCTCGTTCCAGGAGACGGTTCTCAGGGGTCCTGGCTTTTTCGGGGCTTGCGATTGCTTTCGAGCCTCGTCTTCGACTATCGCGGTTACCGCGGTGTTACCGTTCATCATTTTTCACGCTTACTCTCTCTCTTCCGTGACGATCGACTTTCCCTCTGATCTGATATATCCCTTTTCTCGATACGGTAATTTTCAAGTTGCGGCGAAGAACGATTTTCGCGTCAGTCCTGGCGAGCGACGAATTGCACGATCCAATCTGTAAAGTTACGTCGAACGTGTCTTCGTTACGGGTTTAGATGCACTTCTGGAAACCCCGTCGTTTCGGATCCGATCGGCAAGAAACGAAGATTTATCGGTAAACGCCAATTCTCTACAAATTGGGAGATCGATGTTTGAAATTAAAATTATTTCTTGATTTTTCATCCGTATAGCTGTTAAAAATATAGTTATTCTGAAAATGTACGCCATCGAGAAGAGGTGTATTCCGCTTCGCTTTTGATTGGCTCACTCCACGGTTGAAGCGCTCCACGCGGCACGAACGAGAACTACCGATTTGCCTCTATCCAAGAAACTCCCCGAGTTACAAATTTCTAAACCCGTATGCGATTATCAACAGGAATTCGGTTGGCCCGTCATTTCCGATGACCCGAGATACGAAAAAAAATCATTGAAAAATTAGGAGAGTTTTGGAAGGAACAGTGGGGGGTTCGGAGAGCGCGGAATACGAGAGGTACCGTGAGTCATCGCGCGGTTGTACGATCTTTGGAGCAAGCTCAACGGATTCAAGGATACGCGTCGATGCCGATAATCGCGAGGACCTCTATGAAATTAGAACGCCGTGCCGTTCGAGGCGCGCGATTAGCCGCGCACTTTGAATTTCTACAAGGAGAAACGGCTCGAGGCGAGACGTTCCCTTGATCGCGATGAAATTGGGTATAACGCTTCGCTCAAGTAGAACCGGTCGATTGTCCTTGAATTTTGGAGAACGCGACGAGGACTATAATTGTTCGGAACTAATTGAGCAATGGGTCAGCGTTGCGTCGATACTTTCGCGATCGAGTTTCAACTAATCGCCCGAACGATCTTGTTCATTAAATTATTATTATTCATTCTTCGTTACACTTTGAAACGATTAATTTTTTGATACTCGATCGATACTTGGAACTTGACACCGTTACTATTGAAGTCGCGTAGACGCGCCGTCACTGCGAAACGAATGATCCTGTCACTTTGAAATCTATACCTTTTTCAAATCTATCGTATTAGCTACAGTTTCAAAAATTCAAACTCCGCGGAATTGCCTCGCTACCAAGCTTTTGCGAAAATTCCGAAAAATTGTTAAAAAGCCGAGAGTTCGATCGGAATTTTGGAGAAATTGGAAAGTCGGGGAATCCTCGACGAAGGCTCAGGGAAACAATCGCAAGGATGACACTTGCAAACGTGACTCACTCGAAATTTGTCGTACGCGCACCAATTCTCATTCGCGTGAATCGTAGTGACAGAACGAACCCCGATTCGGGACGTTTCAAAATGAATTATAAAAAGAGGAAAGAAAAAAAAATGGAAAAAGTGTTCGGAGAGAGAGCGGGGTACACGTGAGAACGCGAAAAAGCACGGAGGGAAGGAACGAGGCGCTTGCGCAGCTCAAACGCCGAGAGAGTACCGAACCACGAGGTCGCTCGTACGAGCGACGTCGTCAGACTGAAACGTACCAGGACGCGTTACGTTTTATCCGAAATTCGAGTTCCGTGTGTGCGCCGAGCGGAGATCGCCACCCGCGCGCTCCTGAGCTCCGTCTCTCATCGGCGGGAAAGCCATTCGACTCCTACTTTTTCCCTCGTTCCCTCTACCGTCCTCTCTTTCCCTTGCACTCTTGTTTTCGCTTCTTACGCTCGCTCTCGATAACGATTCTTCGCTAACGCTCGTGGTTCCCCTTGTCCTTTCCGAGTGAACTGTCCGCGGGCCCGATAACGCCTTTCGAGCCTTTTTTCCATTTTTTTTTTTTTGAACAATCGCTCGAGTTGAACGAGCCAGTGAGACGGAAAAATGAATGACAAAAACGAACAAACAGAGAAGAATCGTTTCAATTTATTCATTAATATATACGTTTGCTTTTCACTGTTATCGTTCAACTTGGAAAATGGGGGTTATACCGCGTAACCCCAAGATTTTAATTATTAAGTACCGACTGATGTTATCTATTGTTGAGCGAGTCAAGTCAAATCATTCGTTATTGAGCGATTGTTTTATTTTTTCGTGGAATTTCTTTGCATATTTTATTAATTACGTTTTCGATATCGATTCTTCAACCTGTACTCGTTGAGAGTAATTTTCGCGAATTTTTTTTTCAATTTCCTTACGTAAAAAAAAACCGTTGCCAATAAAAGCTTTGCCACAGCTGATGACGATGCGCCTAAACCTTGACAATCGATTTTTCCAGCGCTCGGGCTTTTGAACTCGTAGCAAGAGAGCCTGAGATTGCGTCGGAAACGGAGAGCGTATCCTGTGCGGGGCTTTTCCAGAGTGCGCAGAGGCAAAACGTGACAGTTCTTCGGGCAGCAAGGATGAGCCGGCAGGTTCCGTGGAAGCAGGGATTCCCGGCCACCGCGGTCATTCCCCGCGAATTAACTTCGTCATCTTTCTCGCACGTATTTTCCCACTCTATCGATCCTCATCCTTCGACACTTTTTTTTATTGTCTTACGCACGGTCTTCCCCTTAACGATGTTCCTGTTCTTGGATGTTGGAAACGAGACGTTTCCTCTTCTTCTTCGTCTTCTTCTTCTTCTTCATTATTGGACGAAGAGAACGCGCCAATCTTTCGCGCTCGTTCCAAACCCAAACGAACCCAAACAATTCGTCACAACTCACCGGGGTGAAAAAATGCAACGAATGTTGCAAAGGAAATCGTCGAGTCGACTTTCTTCTCGTTCAAGGCCGCGATCGCAAACGCGCGATCTCTGCAGCTATTCGTCGCGTATCGAGAGTCCTGTCTATATCATTCTATCGCACTCTGGAATTTGAAACGAGGAATTCTCTTCAATTTTTCTTCGTCTCCTCGTTCCTTCTCAGTAAAGTAACGGCGTGCTTGCACCTTTTTTTTTGAAATCTCCTTTCAAATTCCACGACATAATGGCAAGGAATCCGTAGAGTCCGATCTCAATCAGGAAATTCTTCGCGATCCGTAATTGCCCGCATCGTGAACGTCGTCGTTACATTGTCATCAACGAATGTCACAGAAATCACTCGGGCACTTGAAACTTTTCATCCGTTGCACGATTGTTCCGTCGAAAATTTCAATTTCACCGTCGAGTGAGTCCGAGTGAGAATTTTGGAAGATTAGGTGACGGGGCATCGTGACTTTGCGTTTCACCAAGTCTAGTAACGACGAGGTAACTTCATCGGGGTTCATCGAGCCCTGAAATGATCCGGTCGTTGCGTTTGAGGGGTTCAGCCACTGCGAGGCTGATCTTCTTACGATAGAATTATCAGTGAAACCGCATACGTCTTTTATTCGAATTTGGAATTTTTATCGAGTGCAATAGTAGTATAGTCTCGAAGGACGGTTTTCTTTTCAACATTTTTCCCACTAGTTATTAAAAGTGTCATTTTTTTCAAAATAATGATAAAAAATTAAACACATTATGTTGGTGATTGAAACGCGACAATGGAAGCTCGTCAAAGCCAAAATGACCTATTTCTCGTAAAATAGCAGCAGACTAACCCCCTCAATAACGCCGTTTATCGCCGCTGTTAGACGCAAATAAGCAAATGCAAATATTAAGCAAGTACCTTCGGAACGATTGCCATTTCCGTACGGACGATATCGTAGCGGCTTATCGGGAAGTGTGATTGAATCGTTAACGGATAAAGATTACACAATCTCAAATTCAGCGAGTTTCGGGGAAAAACACGATTGAGTTTCGCCAGATGCAAAATCAATAATTATTGCTTCCTCTTGAAATTCTTCTTTTCCAAATATTTATGTAAATCTAGATAGCTACTCTTTTCGTATGATTCGCGCGATGGAGTTAATCTTCCTTATCAGACGTTCGAATTTATCAGCGGATCGAAAAACAGCGGGCATGACAGGGACCGGAAACTCGAAGATTGATCGGGGCAAGACGAATAGGGTGGCCAAAAAGAATGTTCGTGTATACAATGTTGGGCAAAAGAGCATCCCATCAATTTGTTTCATCCAGACTAAACATCGAATATTTGGACAAAAAATATTGCCAGCTTCATTTTGCACTTCTAGTTTTACTTTTTCGTTTTTTTTTAGCACGTTCACTCTGTCACCCTGCCGTTACATTTGTTGACTCGTGGCCGAATTGTTTCCTCGTTTATTATTCTCAGAAATATCCCGTTATCGCTCGGAACTGATGGATTCCAAAATATTTATGCCTGTCGAAATAAATCTATCGGAGCAACATTCGTAGCGACAACAATAATTCGACAGTTTGTACAATCATTGTTTTCTCTTCGAAGTGCAAAGTAAACACTATGTACGAGATTTTCGATGTAACTGGAACAATGGTCTTTTTTAAGACATTTTGCAAAATGATTATTATTATTTTTCTAAAAAGAACCACAGGATGAATTTTCCACTCGTTGATCTTTGCTGCTAAACCCGATCGACCAAGAAATAACTTTTGTCGTTCGCGGATTAGGAGAGAGCGGAGATGAAAAATCGATAAAACGATAAACGCGGAATAAAACTTTGGTCGCTCTTCGTTATCAATATCGTGTAACACTCCGGGTGTTGCGCCAGCCACAAAATTCATTCTCCTCGATTGCAGTATGTTTACTAATCGAATTCGAGTATTGATACATCAGTCGGGCTATCGGGTTACGTCAGGCGCAAAAACTGGAGGCCCGATCGGCGCGAGGTTATCGCGGATTTTTATAAATTCCGGAGAACAGTTTTGGTGAGAATAAAAGACGAGAGAGAGAAAGATAGGACTGACCTCCGTTGGTGGTCGAGCATCTGGTCAGTCCGTTTTCCGTGACGATGTTCCTCAGGTCCTTTTCTTCCTTCATCGCTTCTCTCGATGATCGCACCGCGCGGAGGATGGTGATGTCGACGATGATGATGTCGATGACGATTCGTCAACAATAGCCGAGCAAAGGTGCGCCAACTTGCCGGAGCAACGACTCAGTTTATATAGCGATACCGAGGAGGCCAAACCGCGCGTTTCTCGGGCGCGCTTATATCCGCGTGGCGTCGTCCACCCCACCCGCCTTCGCCGTTGTGTGCTCAACTGCATTACATTTTTTTTTTCACCTCGTTATATTCGATTACTCTTCCACGTGTATACCGAGCGACACTTTTTTTGTCTTATTCTTCTCGAGAGTCGGATTGGACAACGCGAGAAAAAATTATCGAGTCTTTGAGTCGCTAGGACACGTTAAAAAAATTCACCTCCACTGTTGGTCCCGATTACGGAGGTTTTCTTTGAATTCCTTGTTCGAGCGTATCCCGCCGCTCCTGATCGTCGACAACCCTGACTTCTTCACGGTCATCGGAGTGCGCGACGAATGTTGAAACAACGACCGTCGACTGCCGAGTTGGTCGAACCTTCTTTGATTTCCTATTGGGCCTTTTCTGTTCAGGGTTCACGAATTCGTCGTACGCGAATGGGGCAAAAAAACGAGTGGGAAACTCGCGCGTTCTTGACTTTGCTCACTCGCGATCCTTTCGGTGAGTCGGCTCTTCAAGGGCGCCACGACTGCTCACCTGTGAAGAAAGTTTCATTGAGATCGCGATATCTCGGGTGTTTCAGGGATTATTTTTTAGGAGTCATCGCGTTAATGAAGAAACGGTACGCGTTCCCTGCTTCGATATCCGAAATGATGTAATGATTTGTTTAGTCCTGGAAAGAAGACGTCGCTGGAAGAAGCTTCTGGAACTAATACGTAATCGGATATCGTATTACGTGGGAAATATCTCTCCAGAAGTAATCTCCGGTTATTCCCCCATCCAGATGAGAACTACATCTCATTCCTTATTGTGCAATCGATGTATAAAGAGTTACGTAAGCCGCTTTGATGGATCACAAAAGTTGATGGGAAAATCTTGCGGCGTATTCGTATGCGCATCCAGGCAGATGGAGCGATTAAAAAAAAATGGCATTGTCGTATGTCAGGATACATCGTTCGCCAAGTTGTTGCCAAGACCCGCCGTGAATGCTTGCGAAAAAATATATATTGCGTCATTGCGAAAACGAACGAATCGATTGATTGGAATTTATGGAGTTTTCAAAAGATTTCTGTACGTTGAACGTTGTTAAATCGAGCGAACGTTGTTACGCTCAAGATAATTGGTACGTACAATCAGCATCGCCGTTCGATCCAACCTTTTTCAATATAGTCTTTTTGGGTTTTCCGTGAATCCTGAATCAGTCGTCGAACGATCCCGATTCCGTCGTCTCGTTGGGACAAATTTCCTTGAACGTGCGCCTGCAATGGATACAAGAGTGGAATCGCGGGACGATCATAAAATCATCAAATCGTAAAACCATAAAAGAGGCAAGTGTGTCTCATGAACGATGCGATAAAATATTTTATTTTTCGACAGCCCGCAAGTGCCAACGATGCTTGTCTTTGTAACCTTTTTCTCCTCCGGCACGATGATCTCATCTCATTTTCCACGGATCGGTAAAACGTCCGAACAGTGTAAATCTGCGAAAGACGGTTTAATCAGCGCGAGGAAGTTTCCTTCGTTACGTGAAAAAGGATACCCCGAAGAATTGATTACGTTTTGTTGTTCGAGAGGTCTTGTGTTTTTTCCTTCAATATTATTCGTATTCGATCATCCGGTCGAAGCGAATGATGATTTATACGTTTTTCTTTTCTGTCTCGCGTTGCGTGATTGTTTTAAATTTTCTTGAATTTCGCGGAAGACACGGGGAAACGTGCGGCCGGCTCGCGCAGTTTCTCATCCACCTGTGCGGTATTTTTGTTCGTTGACGGAAGGAGGGCCACGATTTAATCGCCAATAAATTTACCGGTGCCGCATTTACTCTCCGGCTCGACCACATTAATCTACGTTCTTTCTGAGATTCGAGATGACGATGATTACTCATCGAAGGGAATCCCCTTTGCACGAATCAACGCACAGAAATTCCGTCGGGTGGACGATAGTCGCGAGACTTTCTCCGTACTTTCTCAGTACTCCGTACTGTCTGAAATCTCTTCGAAAACGTTGAAAATGTATTCAAACGCACAAATGCTTGACCAATGATTGGCCAAAAATGCCGCTCCATATTTATTAATAACGTTTTGAAATTCGAGACACGAAATATCTCTTTACACATCATCAATATATTAATATAACCCGCATACAGGGTGTCCCAATTAAGAATGTCATCCTCGAAACGGGAGGTTGGGAGTGAAATTCTGAGGCGATTGATATAAACATGTACGGTTCCCGGATCAACCCCTGAATTGTTATTAATTTTTTTAAGGCAGCCAATCAGGCGCGCCTCTTCAGCGGGCTTAACCTCCAAATAATTATTATATTTAGACGTTTAGTGTCATTTCGCAGGTCCACGACGATGTATTTTTATACCTCGAAGACAAATCCACAATTCAATTCGCCTTGAACTCTCCGTTTCTAGGGAAAAATGTCGAAAAAATATTCTAGAAAGGTTTTTCGCATTTTCCCAGTCTAATTTTGCACTTTCGGCAAAAACTCGGGCATATTCGTAAT
>JAPYZJ010005827.1:0-10922 GCA_030522765.1 Ophioninae sp. B BG-2022a
AATTATTAAGATCCGATGATTTTTCGATTTTTGGCAGAATTTCAAAGTTGGACCATCGATTTTTGCCAATTTTTCCATACATACCCCTTTGCCTCTTTTATTGCGATTTTTCAAGTGGACTTTTCGGGGAAACTATACGAGATATCGATATGAATCCAACGCCATTATTTAAGTCAGGCAAAAACCTTTTCGAAACACACCAATTAAATCTCCAAAGCATATAAGAAGCTCACTCTACGTCTTTTTGAAATGTCGTGATTTTCACAATTCCGGAAAAGTGGCCGGGAGAGTCGAGAAATATTTTTTTCCATTTTTAAACGCTTAAAAGGGTGTATTTGATCGGAAATTTTCCGCTGATTACGAATATGCCCGAGTTTTTGGCGAAAGTACAAAATTAGACTGTGAAAATGCAAAAAACGTTTCTACAATATTTTTTGACATTTTTCTGTACTACTGAAAAATGACTGTACTGTACATACATGTGCTACGCGCGAAGTTCTCTTAAGACAACTAGCGCCAAGTGGCAAAGTACGAGACTAAAAATACCGGACGTTTCTCGTGAGCAATAACGGATTGTTTCTTTTCTGATCAGGGTTGGTCCCTTACGCACTGACTTCCGTTTCTACAGGACGAGACACGCGAGCCTGCGTATCGAATTTAGGGGCTGAAAGTATCGAGTGTACGACAACCGAGTGGCCTACTAAACTCGACGGCTACGTCGGTGATGTACAACCTCTTTATCTCGAGTAATTGCGTACACACACGCGTCTCTTTCGGCGAACGTTATATGCGAATAACCAACATAGTAACGAAGCGCGGACAGTCGGACACCGATAGAGACAACTTCGAACTGACCACTTAAGGACTTTTCCAAAAACTGATATTTTTATCCATTGCTCGATGGCAAATAATCATACTTGTTTTTTTTACTCGAGAATTCAATCTGGTCGTCACTTCGATAATTTTCGAAATTTCAATCGACTATACGAATCCTTCGATGTTTTACTGAAAGTGCGATTTTTATTTTTTCGTTCCAGATCGAAAGGCCCCGGAATAATCTGCACTGATTTGGCGTACAGCAACTGAGGCGTTAAATAAAGACGATACCCAAAATCCTAACCTCGAAATCGTACATTTCTTGATTGTTTTTCTTAAATCTATGGTTCAATAAAAACACTTCCGAGTCTCGATTGTACCCAAAATCCTAACCTCAAAATCTTGATTCTCATCAGAAATAACACTCCTTATTCAACGTGATGAATTTAAAACCGTGCTTTCAGGTTCCATTTGATCGTACGAAAAATTCTAACCTCGAAATCTTGAATTTCTCATTAAAAATAAGATGCCGATCAATTTCTTGTTTTGAGGTTATGCAGACACGAAGATCATTGACCCACGAAACCGATGGGAGTCTCGAGTCCGCGAACCGAATCGGGATCGTGCCGTACCCGATGTTGCGTGCGGCACGAGCCCGTGGATAAAAATACTTGTGTAATATAATTGAATCCCAGTATACAGCGTAGGACACCCGCGACTACCCCGGACGGCGCATCGCCATTCGATTATTGAAACTTGTCGAAAACGCAAGCCGACTCGATCTTTTAGATTTCAACCGGATGTTTCGGTAATAAAACGTAAATACATGCACGAGCAATTGGAAGTGAAGAGTTTTCGGGCAAATTTCGAATATAGGTGGGGTTGTGTCGATTCGCTGTTTCCGTGGCTACGAGAATCACAACATTGTTTACGGGCCAGCGTTTTGTAGGTTCGCCCGCGACACTGGGGCGACGTACCCACAACAATCGAACATCCGCTCATCAAAATACGACCAAATCAGGAAATCAAAATTGTTCCCACATTTTTGTTTTTCATTTTCCATAAATGATAAAAGTGTGGAATCGAAAGAAAAACATCGGTATCTTTCGTTAATTCGACTCGAAGAAAAGTTTGCGTTATCGTAAATCGTCGAAAATGAATAAACATCGAAGGAACGACGTGACTCGAACTTTCGTCGGGTTAGTGCTCGTTCTCCTCGAAATAGTCGAACGAGGTAAGTGAATTTGTCAATTTTCGAAATACCCCCAGTCACCGTGACGTAGGTATATAGAGGATAAACGAGAACGTCTTTTGCTGTTCTTTTTGTTTTACCATTGAAATGTCAACATCTAGGTGAGACACTGGATTGCTTCAAGTGCGTGTCTATAGGAGGCAACAACAAAGCGTGCGACGACCCTTTTCACAACAACGGAAGTCTCGAGTTCTTCGAGTCCCCTTGTCAGGGAGGGAGAAAGGGAAGGGACGGCCTCTTTCCAGCCACAGCGTGCATCAAACTCGCCGGCGTTTACGGTTTGATTTTTTTTTCGTTATAATTAATAAATTATTCTTTCAATTGCAATTTTATTATAATTTGATCGTTATAATTGAAAACTTACATAATCGAAATAATTGAATCGTGATAAAATCAACATAATTGAAATTTTATGAAATCGAAATAATTGAACTGTTATATAATTGAAATAATTGAACTAATGTATAATCGCAATAATTGAATTATAGTATTTTCATTTTAATAATTGTATTTCAATCACAACCATGCTTTTTTGATTAATTCGTAAATGTTGCATTAATTATTCGACACGTGACATAAACGCAGATGAAACGGGGATAACGTTGACTGTGCGAAGCTGCGCCCTGGACAGCGGAACTCTCACGACGGACTCGGAATTGATAAGGATGTCACATTGCGGAGGTTTCTATTACGAAGACAAGTGAGCAAATTTGGCTATGACATTTACAATAACAATCAATAATTGCGCAATATTGTTTAAACGGTTATGAACAATTACCACAGAGGAATTTACACTAATTGAACAAACAATTGTTTATTGAAAATCAGTAATGAAAAAAACAATTAATAATTGCAATTAACTGCGTTAAAAAATAATCATTGACAATCAGCAATGAAAAAAAGAATTAATAATTACAATCTAAATAAACGCAAACAATTAATATATAACTTTAAGGTAATTCGTAATTTTTTAATTTTTACATTAACTTTAAGTTAATTATTAATTTTTTTATTTTTACATTAACTTTAAGGTAATTATTAATTTTTAGATTTTTTAATTAACTTTAAGTTAATTTTCTGACGAAATAATTGTTTACGCAATGATACACGTCTTCAGGTACGTTCGAGGCTGTGTGCAATCGTGCAGTGACGCGGACGCCTGTAACGGAGCGACCACCGTGACGCAGCTCACGTTCGCCAACATTGCCTCGATCATTGCAGGCTGGACTTCCATAACTTTCGGCTACTTTACTTGATGTGCCGTGTTGTTCAATAAAAATTCGAAACGCATGAGAACGCGCGGTTTGCCTTAATGACGCTGTTGTGCATCGCTTGTGGCCGATCGAATAAAAAAAAAAACGTTCAAAAGTATTCGAATTAATTTTCAGCCTTTTTGTTTAATTTTTTGTAATTTTCGTATGCTGGGAGGGGAATAAAAACGTTTTTAGTTTCGAAGAGAATTCAAAAGAACGAATTCTAGAAATTTGATATTATCCAAATTCAGTATTTTCGAAATTCAGTATTTTCGAAATTCAGTATTTTCGAAATTTGATATTTTCCAAAAATCGAAAAAAGATTTCTTTTGTCATTTAAGAAAAGCAAATCGGAATTCTCGGGTTCGTCACGCCCGAAAATCGGAAATTGATTGCGAACTTTTAGATTTTTCGAAATACAGAAAACGCGATAAATTTCGTGAAAACAAAAAAGATGAGGGGTCGAACTCGATCGATCGAAGCTCGACCGAGTCGTATTGCTTGTTTATCGACGGCGAATCGACGCCAACTTCGGGTCGTTTGTCGCTGGGAGAAGAACCGGACGGCGTGTCCGGAAATGTAACAATAAATTACTCGTTGATCGGGGCGAGGCATAATCGTTGATCAAACAACCTGCTAATGACGATTGAGCAAAAAAGGTCGAGAAATTTCGCGACGGAAAATTTAACGTTCGCGGGAGTGGATAAATGGCAATAACGAAAGTCTCGGACGCGAAGCCAACGGAAATTTCAAAAAAAACGAGTGGGGAGTGAAACCCGTTGATTGGAGTGTGAAAGAAGCATGCAAACCCGCATGGACGGCGTGTGCGATCGGTTGGTGGATTTTGTCGTGAGAATCGCCAACTGGTCCTGGGACACGTGCGAGCTACTTTTCGACATATTTCTCGAATTTTTGACTCGCGCTATCGAACTCGTGTTAGCACTTTTGCAGCTGATCTTTCAAGTCGTCTGTTTCCTCCGTGACATGTGCATCGACGCGATGCAAACTTTCGCAAACGTATTTCGCGCCTTCGTTAATCTCGTCAGTTCCTTCAAGTGCGAAGACGTCGAGGATTTCGCTTCCGCTTGTATGGTCGTTGGTCTCTGCATCGGCGCTGTCAAACTCACTATTGGCATCCTCGAAAAGGTGCGACAATGACAAAACCCAATAACAAACCCAAACACCTGCCAAATAAATCTCATCAAATATTCGCGTTTTCCTCTATTTTTTTATTCCTTTCTCATCAATGATTTATTCATTGAAAAGTAACCGGATTAATTGGATTAAAAAAAAAGGTTTATCGAAAACTTCTATTATTACTGTTCTCGCAATAATTAATTTTTAGAAATAATAATAATAATAATAATCATATCAACAATTATTATAAATAATAATAATAATAACGTAAACGGATAATTAGTAATAATAAAGTAAATGGATTAATTGGGCTTTTAAAAAAATATTTATCGAAAACTTATATTATTACTAAACATTACTATTATTATCATTATCAAACAATAACAATAATCATTTCAATAATATCGATAATTATTATAAATAATAGCAACAATAGGAATAATGTCAAAAAATTGTTTTCTAAAATATTTAAGAAATCATCGAATTGCTATTCGAAATTTCATAAACGTTGCCAGCTGCTTCGAGAAATTCTAAACGCGGCTATATCGTATTCATTGTTTTTGGTTAAATTTTTTTATTGGATTTGACAGAGAACGGAGCCTTTTCCAAATCCCTTCAGACTGTTGAGACCGACGTACGACTGTCCTTTGACGCCAGCCGAGAAAATTCCGCCAACTGGTGTGAAAGCCCCGATAAGGAAACGCGCGACGATTCAGTCGAGAAAAGGCATATGTGGGAGACGTCCAGCAAGATCATCGATCTCTTCGTCTTCCTCGGCTTCGTACGACGTTGGCGATTGAAAGCTTTCCTCCAACTGTTTTCGGGCCAAGATTATTTTGAAGGATAAAGCTTTCGAGTGTAAAAAACGTTTTTTTTTGGAGGGTTATAAAGCTTGAAAAATACTATTGTTTATCTATGTACAAAGTTTATTAATCGTAAAAACAACGTGTTATCAAATACATTCGATATAAAGTAATTCAACATCGCGAAAATCAACGTTCACTTTTACGGTACGATTAGTATTATTTACATGTAAATTTATCGATTCTCGAAATCAGAGCGTCGTCGTAGTTTTTTTTTTACCCATCGATCATGGACTTTTCGGTTCGACGCATATGAAAACTCGAAACGAAAATTCGACCATCATCGATCTTTTTTTTTATGGCAAAAATGAGAAGATTTTGATTAGCTGTTTGAAGTACGAACACGCTTATCGAGGCAGCATTCCTTTTGAAAACGTATTTTACTCGAAAATCCATTAAATAATGTATTAAGAAATACAGAATACCGGAAGTAGCGGAAAGATTGAAATATTGCGATCTGATAGCTGATTTCTTCGTTAGAAAAAGAAATAAGATAAGATCATAAAATATCAATTTTTCGAGAACGGTATTTGAATTCGTTCGGTTTTTTGAAATCGGTTTCTTTGGAGTTGAAATTCGAATTTAACGTATTTTTGTAATCAGTTTTTTCTTTTGATCGAAATTCGAATTGAACGGTTTTTTTTTAAATCGATTTTGTTTTCGTTTAATCGTTCTAAAACGATTCGACAACGCGCCGATGAATTAACGAGTCGAATAAATCGGCACTGAATCCTTCGGCAATAAATAACCCACTCGAACAATTTTCGTAGTAGCGTAAAAAAGAACAATAATAATAATAATAATAATAATAATGAGCGAAAAAAATATTCTATACAAAATTCGTTCGTACGTTAATTCGGATAATACTTTGACGAGAGAACGAGTCGCAGTGCGCGACTCGGGTGACGTCCGATGAGAAAGTTCAGTTCCCTCGATCGGGGGGTCAGTCGTTGACGATGGTAATGGCGAGTTTGTGCTCGGGCCACGAGAACGTCTTTGGAAGAGCGAGCTTAAAAGAAATTCCGAGTTCATAATAATACGTTGACTTCCGGTCGCGAGATTGAAAAAGAAAATGTAAAAAAATGTGTTCTCACGTGATCGAGAGAATTCAGAGCTTGAAACTCGTACGCCATTTTATCCGTCAAATCTTCGGGCAAAAGTACTTGAAGCCAAGGCCCTTGAACTACGTAGGGCTTTTCTCTCGTTACGAGGGTTCCGGTGACCGTCGGAGCCACTATCGTTATCGCCGAGTGCGACAGAATCGATTTGAACGTGAAGTGCCGTCCGTGCATCACGCGTCCCCTTTGAAAAGTAAAAATCGTTTTAAACTTGGAACATTGAGCTTCGAAGCAGTTTTTTGGAGTTTTATATTATTGGGAAATTATTTTTAGTTTAAAAATTATGTATGTTGAAGTTTTATAATGGGAATTATGTAAAAAGGATTGTTTTCGATGAAACCTAGTTGAGGGGGAATGTAGATTTCAAGAATTTAATTTTAAATATGTAATTTTGATGGAAAATTAATTTTTGTTTGAAAATTATGTTTATTGGAATTTTAAATTATTGGATAATTGTTAACTGACAACCATCTGATGGAAACTCAACAAAAAAATGTAAAAATAGATAAATCGGTGAAAAATTTCTAAAAGTACAAACTTGATAGCCAACGGAAGCAGAGTTCCGGCTTCGAGATTGAAAGTCAGGTGCAACCCAGGAAGAGTCTTGATCGCATTTTCAGGGTGGAAACTCCTCTCGCTTTCACAAGGCGAAAGCCGTTCCGATTTGATCTGGGGCTTTCGTAACTCGTCCTCCATATCGTCCTCTTTATCAACCGGATCTCGATCGTCTTCGTCATCGTCCTCGTCACCGGAAACCGTGTCTCGTCTCTCACGGTACTTTTCCATGCTCGTTTCGCTCGACATCTGTACCCACCTAAGATCACAAGAATATTCGTCGTTCACGCAACCGCGAATCAGGAAACCGGAAATATTGGCAATCGAAAACATCGAGAATTCCAGAAAATTTGTAAACATCTTGACCATTCGAACATCCGTGGAATTCAGCATTCTTTTGTTCTCGTAACATCGAAATAGCGATCAAAACATCATTGGCGATAAAACTTTGATCCAGCGAACCCAAACAAACCCAAACAAACATTAACTAATAGCTTTAACGCTTCCGGTTTTAAAACTGAAGAAATGAAGATCGTTTGACGAACCAGCACTTCGCGGAGACTCCGCTAAGATTGGATCCTTCCCTCTCGATGCCGGACTGTATTTTTTCCGCGACCGAGGGATCTTCCTCCCTGACCGAATGCTGTCGATTCGTGTCTGTGACGAGCCAAGGTCCACAGCCGCGAGTAGTTTTCAGCAAGTTCACGACACCTAAGCCTGTCCAATGTTGCGCCGCTTGGAGTTCCTCGGACGTCACGCCCACTATTTGTACGAAAGCTACCTGCGCGAAAAAGTCACTATCGTCAATTTTCCAAATCAGGAAGCATGAAAAATGGAAAAATTCGAAAAAAAAAGAAGAATTTCTCGTACCTCGCCATTGGGAGTTGAGGCGGAAGCGGGAAGCTGTGGATCTCTGCTCATCAGTATCTGATTGATTCTTCCCTGATTATTGTTGCCCAGTGGGGCATGCCACGAAACGTGATCACCCGGAAGCAACATGTTTCCTGAATTAAAAACGTATTTGGCCAATTGTTGCATCACGTTTGCAGGCCACGTTGGCGGTGTAGTTTCTCCGCGTTCCCTCAGCAGGCGAAAGGTCAGTTCGAAACCGAATCCGCTAGGGCGACCCGGTCCAGTTTTCGGATGCAATCGTCCGTCACCGTGGAGGTCGGAGAGTCCGAGGCTGCAACGAGAAATCACCGAAATTAACGACATTGAACAGGGAACATTCCATTTTTTTTCTTTTCGTTAAAATATTTTTGTATCTTTTTTCCCAAAAGGAAATTGGGGTGGATTTCAGTTCTTTCCAGTCTAGAAGTTTAATCTGAAAAATTATTTTCGATATTACTCAAAAAATGACAGAAATCGCGGCTTCTCTTTCTTCGGGATGAAATCTTTGACTTTTCGTGTCGATCGGAAGTTCGAAAAGTTTATCCGTACGAACGTGAACTTGACGAGTGACGGAAAGAGAAAAAATAGGGAGGGCGCGTGCTCAAGCTCCCCCATACATAAATCGTAAACGTTAAAAGCGTCTCCGGCTCTATTTCCGGTTCGAGCAGCCCGTTACTACCCGCTTACACACAACCAGGGAATTTACGCCTTTTTCTCCCTAGCGATCTTCTATGCGCGCATCTCTCGACATCCTTCCTCAAGCCCCCCTGTACTCTATAAATAGCCGGCGGCGTCTCGACGAGCAGACTCTCCCAGTCGAGGGGTACTCGCTCATGCGGAAGCGGACAAAGGGGTACAAAAAAAAACACGACCAAGAAAGTAATCCTCTAGAGCGCACGCTCGGCTGTATCCATATGTTCGATCCGTCATTAAGAAGAGACAGCCACACGTTTTTTTAGACGGCTCGAGTATTAAAAAAAATGCCCCGCTTCTCTGTCGCTCCACTTTTCCTGCCTGCCAAGATTCGATAGGGAACCGACCGAGAAGGAATTTCGATGAATCTCGGAACCGGAAACGCCACGCGCGCGTTCAATCTGAAAATCTTTATAATTGGTCATTTAAACTGATAGTTGATTTTTGAAAATGCATTGTCATTTGTCTTTGATATCTTTTCATTCGTTAATTAAATTATTAATTAGTTTATTTATTCTCGGTAGATTTATTCACGTTATTTTCATTAATTTACTTTGAGTTTACGAATTTTATTTTATTTAACTTGAATTTACGAGTTTTCTTTTATTTCAGATTAAAAAAAGCTTTTTTTTTAAACTCTTAATTGATTTAATTATTTCACTTTAATCGTGAATAAAAAATTGATTTTATAAGGAAACGTCATATACAATCGTCATTTCAAAAGTTTTATTAATCTTTTAGCAGTACCAATGAAGCATTGATACGCGTGAATATAAAAAATCATCAAACGGCATAGAACTATCGTTATAAGTATTCAATTAAAGTAAAGAATATTAAAATTTTCGTTCCCAAAATACAATTATGAAATAAGTTGAATTTCATCATACACCAGCTATGTATAATCTACTATAAGGTATACCATCAGTACGCGGAAGATCGGACGATCAGTATTTCAATCTTTTATAATGTTAAATTTGATCAGCTAAGCATTGGAAATTCCCTAAAGCTTTTTAAAGATCTTTATTACAGATTTTTAAAAAACGAGACTTCTCGTTGCATCCTGAAAGTGAAAAATCAAGCCGAACGGAATCGATCGTCTCGTACTTGGAGTAGTAAAAAATATTACAAAAATATTATTGGAAAACTTCGTACACACCTGATATAATGCCAGTGCGGCGGTACTCCGAGCTCCGGACATCCTGGATTTTCGTACATGCTTATATAATCCAGTGGATCCGGGCCGCCCAACCTGGAAATCAATATTTTTCCTGGTACACTTCTGCTTTCTATTGCCATTCAAAAAGTCTGTCATTAAAAAAGCATGTAGTCTTCGCATTGCAGAGTAATAAGCAAAAGTTTACCAGAAGGACAAAGGAAAGAAAATTAGGATTAAAAATGTCTGCCCTTCACTGATGATGAAACGTTTTTGGTGTTCGATCAGAAAAGCTTCAGATTTTGAGTTTTGAGCCTAATCGTTTAATGCAATAAGAATAATGTGAAAAAAATTAAACAAAAAAGTAGGGTTAACCCTTGAACTGGAAGAATCGAGTTGTAATCCGAACAAACCCAAACAAACTTTTGAAGTGGAAAAATCGAGTTATAACCCAAACAAAACCATGAACTGGAAGAAACGAGTTGTAACAAAACGAAAGGTAACATGACCTTCAAGTCTTCACGGTATTATTACAACGAATTTATTTCGCAGAAACTAAACATCTTTTATTGCTATTACATATCGTGTATTTTTTTGCTTAATTCTTTTTGCGCAAAAATCAGTATTTTTGTTAAATTCTATGTTTTCCTTAACCCAAACAAACCTAAACGTATTTTTGCCAGAAAAATATTTTTACTTTTAAATCATTTGGGTGTTTATCCCAAACGATCGAAATTTTTTATCGAACCATTGAAAAGGAATTTTGTCATTGACGTTCTTAACCCAAACGAAGCGAAACGAATGACGTTTTTCTTAATTGTTTAGCCAAGGGTTTGAATTTCACCCAAACATAAGAATCAATTATACCTGTTGGGCGTAAAGCGATCTACATCGCATCGTGACAGATCCCAGAATCTGACAATCGTGACAAGCACTCGCGCATGTCCCGAATTAGTAAACACAAAAATGTCTCCCCGAATAGTTGTAGTTTTTTTTTTTAGGCTAGGAAAATATTCTATACGAGAAAAGTGTAATTACCAGTATTTGACAATCGCGGTAACAGTCAGAGGATTGCTCTGATCGGGATAGATCTCTTTGCAAAGTGCGTGAAGAGCATCGAGACCGTGAGCCCGGGGCGCAGGTACCTGCGCCGGATGACCCGAGGGAAAGTTCCTCGTAAAATCTTCTCTC
>JAPYZJ010005828.1:0-29104 GCA_030522765.1 Ophioninae sp. B BG-2022a
CTGTCAGTCCTTTTTTTTCATACGCACGCACACACGCACACATACACGTAAGCTTTCCATGATCGCGACTGGGCGATAACAGGCAATCGTTGATTTGGCTTTATTCTTTCTTCGAAAAAAAAAAAATTTTTTTTTCAGTAAAAAAAAATTTTTTAAAGAAGAAACGCGTTTTTTTTTGTTTTTTTTTTCGTTTTCGATATTTTCCTTTTAAATTCGTAGAAACAATTTTGTACTTGCACGAGACGCAACGAACGGGGTGTGCTCTAATTAGTAGAAGTGGAAAAAAAAATTGAAGGACGCTAATGACCCATTTTTTCGTTTTTTTGTTCTCTTTTGGTTCAGGACTCCAGTTATTTCTTTTTTTTTTTCATTTTTAGTTTCGTTCGTTTTTTTTATTGCTGTCTACTCGGAAGTCCATCGGTACGAAGCTCGTTGTGAAATCGAAGTCGGTTTCCTTTTTTCGAGGGTATTTTTTTTATCGATCAAAACGAACATTATGACGTGATGACGATCAGCCATATTTTTTTGCATCGAAAGGAGGACTTCTGCTGTCTCGTTAGAGAAGTATATAAATAAATAAATAAATAATAAATGGGAAATAAAATGCTACATACAAATGTATACACATATGTATATAATATTTTATTTTCAATTGATTATTCAATAATTTTTTTTATAAATACTTATTAATAAATAATTAATAAATAATAAATTGATTAAAATACAAATAAATAATGAATCATTTGAAAATAAGATGCCATGTAAAACTGCATACACAGCTATATATAATATTCCATTTTCAATTCATTATTTATTTATAGCTATTTATTCAATTGATTAATTATTTATTTATATTTTATTCAATTTATTATTTATTTGTGTACTTCGGTGATGAAACAACAGAGGTCCTCGTTTCCATTGAAAACAACGGCGACGATTTCACACCTAGCGCGACTTGGGCTAGTCGAGGTATAAAAGTATAAAAATGCGTCGACACTTACGAAACGTCGTACGACGAGAAAATCGTATCGCGCGAAATAAAGTGGATGAGCTTTGCGTTTTATTTTTTTTTTTTCTGTTTTTCGCGCCAGGGTGGAAGACTCCTTCCGGTATAACTCAATCTCCGCTTTTCTCTAGAAGAGCTCGAGGGGGGAAGACCATTTACAAATTTGAAAAAAACGATATTTTTTTCACAAATTTTTCGTTCAATTTCTTAAGATTATGGTTTCGAATTTGTACGGGGATTTATCCTTTGCAGCCAGGCCAAGGACAACGGCCATCACAGTTTCTTCGAGAAATTTTGTTCTTCTGATGTTATCGAGGCTTTTTCGCAATTTTTTTGAATATTTCTTACCATCTGGTGTAACTTCGTGGGGATCTGGACTCGACTAGATCGCGATTCCCCTAGATCTGTATTCGTTTATATCGGTATTCCCCTAGATCAAGATTCTACCAGATCTAGATTCTCCTAGATCACGATTCTGCCAGATCTAGATTCCCCTAGATCTCGATTCTGCCAGATCTAGATTCCCCTAGATCTCGATTCTACCAGATCTAGATTTCCCTTGATCTCGATTATACTATATCTACATTCCCCTAGATTTCGATTCTACCAGATCTAGATTTCCCTGGATCTTGATTCCGCCAGATCTAGATTCCCCTAGATCTCGATTCTACCACATCTAGATTCTCCTAGATCTCGATTCTCCCAGATCTAGATTCCCCTAGATCTGAATGCCCCTAGATCTGGATTCCCCTAGACCTGGATTCCTCTGAATCTGAATTCCCCCTAGATCTGGATTCCCCTGAATCTGAATTGCCCCAGATCCATTTTCCCCTAGGTCGAAAATCCCCCTCGTTCTAAATCCCCTCACCCAGATCTAGGGAAATTCCCCATGGTTGACGATTTTTCCATTTTCACTCTCTTCAAAACGACAATAAAATTGTATTCCCAATGAAGACCCAGAAGGTTACACCAAACAGTGAGAAATGTCCGAAAAAGGAAATGCGAAAGGAATTTTCGTGAAAAATTGAGATAACCGTTGTTCTGCTTTTGGTCCTGCTTTTGGACTAAAAACCCCCCTAAAGCGAATTCCCCCCCCTCGTCTCTTGGTGACGAAATCGAAGTGACGAAAATCCGTAGTTTCCGTAAATTTTTTTATTCGAGGCGCGGTTTGTAGCTCGTTTTCCATATTTCAGCGAGGGTGACCGCGCTGTTGAACCTATGGAAGATGCAGAGTGGTAGGGTGACTTTTTGGACCATTGTCCAAACGAGATAACCGTAGAAGTCTAGCTGAACAGGATTGGCAACGACTTTCATAGTTTCGAAGGTATAGATGACCCACATGGTGATATTGCATATTAGTAGGAAAGTGACGATTTGACGACCGGGTTTGCTGCGATCGTGTTCCGGCAGGTGTACGCGCCTGCGCGATACATCAGCTATAAAAAGCATTTGAAGTACGACTTGGGCGATCGATAGGATTCCAGTTATCATGACGAAGAGATTGGGCTCGTGAGTGAACGCGGCAAAAGAGCCAGCTATAACGCTGAATACCGCGTACAGGAAAAGCCCAAAACCGGAAACCCGAAGTAAAATGTCGTTCAGGTCGCTCTGCTCTTCGGCCTTGAATTTCAAGCTCTGAACGCGTATGAAACCGATTATGATCGCCACTATGGACAGGACCATCAGAACACAGTGGGATACGTCTGCTAGATAAATCGCTAAGAGACCGAAGGATGGATGATGAATGAGAACGAAAAAGAGTATCAGGCAGAGGAGCGAACCGACCAACAGGAATAGACCGAGGAAGAGTCCTTTGCTCGCTCCCACGCAATCGACACGACCGTTTCCTGAAAACAGAGAGTTCACGATTTCGTTAAGGTGGTTCAGGGAAAAGTTGATTTTTTTCACAGAAATGGACAGTTTGAGGTAGAATCGGAAGACCCAATACAAATAAAGTAAAGTTAACCCAAACAAATCCAAACGAAAGAAAAAATAACAAACCCAGATAAACAAGGCAAAGGTGACCCTAACAAACACAAAAAATTAAACCCAAACCCAAACAAACAAACCCAAACTAACCCAAATAAACAAACAAACAAACCCAAACAAAGAAACTCAAACAAACCCAAACAAACAATCAAAAGCAAACAAACAAACCCAAACAAACAATTAAATCAAACAAACAAACCCAAACGAACAAACAATCAAAAGCAAACAAACTCAAACGAATAAACAATCAAAAGCAAACAAACTGAAATGAATAAACAATCAAAAGCAAACAAACAATCAAAAGCAAACAAACAAACCCAAACAAACAATCAAAAGCAAAAAACAAACCCAAACAAACCCAAACGAACGCAAACAAACCCATACAAACAATCAAAAGCAAACAAACAATCAAAAGCAAACAAACAAACCCAAACAAGCAATCAAAAACAAACAAACCCAAACAAACAATCAAAAGCAAACAAACAAACCCAAACAAACAATCAAAAGCAACCAAACAAACCCAAACGACCAAACAAACGCAAACAAACAAAGAAGCCCAAATAAATCCAAACAAACCCAAACAAATCAAAACACACAAAAAAACAAACCCAAACAAACAATACAATGAAGATAGAGCTAACCTGCATGAGCAAGAGCGACGGCTCTGCGGGAGAGCATGGCTTCGAGACGACGTTCCAAATCAGCTTCAGCCTGATGTGGCCAGCGTGGATAACGTCCGATGTTTTTCCACATGACGTAAATAATCGCGGCGCAGACGAGGCTGTACTCGATTATGAAAGGGAACAAATAGGGTGCTGCATCCTGAACGATAGTGCCCATAATGTTGATCCTGCCGCAGGAATTGTCGACGGAACATCCAGAGATATCCGAATCAGCGTAAAAAGCGAAATGGGGATTCCAGACGCTTGTGTCGTTAGTCGAATTGTTGCCGATGTCGAAGATCTGGGAAAGTCCCTTTTTCGCGTATTGGGGGGCCTCGAAGAAGTCCCGTAGGAAAGGTGCGAAAGTCGTCATCGAGGGAAGCACCGTTGGTTCGCCAGCGATCGTTGTTGATCCCGTTGTTGTTGGTAATGTTGTCGTTGATGTTGTTGTTGTTGGTATCGTCGTTGTAGTACTCGGAATCGTCGTGCTCGTCGTCGTTGTGAAAAACTCTCGTGCACTCGTCACGTTCGTTCTAATCGTACTCGTTATCACGTCCAGAAAAGTTGGCATCGCCGCAGTCGTTGTAGTGCTGCACGAATAATGGATTGAAATTTGGATAAAATAATGGATAAAAAAATTATGATTGAAATAACACAACCTTGTCAGATATATTCTTCAGCTATTGATCGAAGAAATAAAATTTCCAATAATTATTTCTATTTTTTTTAACAATTTAACGAAAATAGTTTGATCGAAAATCAAAATTGTTTCTTTCCGAAGCCAGCGTTTTGTCAAAAATGGAAATAACGATAATTCCTTACGACAAAACCTGGATTTATACATCCTCTGAAATAATATTTTTGGTTTTTTCATTTTGGACAATCCAAACCGGAGATACTTTGCTCACCAGTGGAAAATGTTTTTTCGAGGACTTTTAGAAGACTCCCTACAGGAGCGACGGTAATGAATATTTTTGAAAATAAAAAAATATTAATCTGAAGCTAAAAGATGCCACTACACTGCCTAATAGTTTTCGTTTTGCCCCAATAAAATCCTTTATCAGAAAAAAATTTTGAAAAAACCATTGCGTGACCCAGAAATTGTTTGCATCGAAATATCGAGTTTTTGACTCGTACGTGTTGTTTTGACGTAACGGCGCCGTCAAATATTGATGATCCGCGGTCTGGACTAATTAGACGTACCTGGTTGTCGTGGTTGTCGGAATCGAGCGGAAGATGGGTGTCAGGGTTGTCGAACTCGTTGTCCAAGGTGCATTGGCACTCGTGGTGGCGGTCACCCGAGTAGTGACAGCTCGGGCAACCGAGCGAGCAGTCGATCGAGCGTATCGTCCGATCGAGGCTGCTGCTGTGGTCGTAGTCGACCCTAGTTTCCCGATGTCTGACGGTGTTGGGCCCACAGTTGTAGTGGCTGATCCTAAACGCAATTGAGCCATGTCACGTGGCTCCGTTCCCAAAATTTGGCCAGCGTGCTTTATCGCGTGTTGCCGGATGCTCTCTGAACAGGAAATGATGATTCAATGACGATGTCGATAGTGTATTATTGGATCGTATTGATCGATCAATGATTCATTAGGTTTTAATTATTGATTGATGACTTATTAAGTGGTAATGATTGATTGATGACTCGTTGAGTCGTAATGATCGATTGATGATTTATGGGGTCTTGATGGTGGATTGATGACTTATGAGGTTGTAATGATTGATTGATGACTTATAAGATCGTAATGATTTATTGTTGATTTACAGAATTAATTATTGATTGATGATTTTCAAAATCAATGATCGATCGATGATTTCCTGAGTCATTGATCGATTGATGATTTTTTGAGTTAATGATTAATTGATGATTTTTTGAGTCTATGATTAATTGATGGTTTTTTGAGTCAATGATTAATTGATGATTTATTGAGTTAATGATTAATTGATGATTTTTTGAGTCTATGATTAATTGATGATTTTTTGAGTCAATGATTAATTGATGATTTTTCAAGTCAATGATTAATCGATGATTTTTTTAGTCAATGATTAATTGATGATTTTTTGAGTCAATTATTAATTGATGATTTATTGAGTCAATGATTAATTGATGATTTTTTGAGTCAATGATTAATTGATGATTTTTTGAGTCAATGATCAATTTTTTTTGAGTCAATGATCAATTGATGACTCAATGAGTCGTATAGATCGATTGATGATTTATTCAGTCTTAATGATCGATTTATGACTTATTGTCTTCTAATGACTGATTGATGACTTATTAGCTCGCGATGATCGATCAATCACCCACCAGGTCGTAATGATCAATCAGTGATCTGTTTTAATCACATTCCACGTACCAATTATACCCTCCTCCTGTTTACCATAGCGTTGACTCGTGTGCGTGATTTCCTTCAGAGTTTCGAAAATAAGGGTTCTCACCCAAACGCAAAGATTCGTCGCGACGATGTGCATCAAGCCGAAACGGGCCACGATTTTGAAACGATGAATTTTAAGCTGTGAAAAAAAACAATTGCTAGAGGGAAAAGTAACCCAAACAAAACTCCCACTCCTGCTGTATGGGTAATCCATCACTGGCAGGAAACGTTAGGATACATTTTGTTATCCCTCTTACCCTGGACGTCATGAAGATAAAGTACATCTGCATGAACGTGAAAATCATCTGGAGACACGGATTGATCCCGTGCAGGATTTGGTAGCATGGTGAGTTTACGATCAGACCAAAGGAGGCCCCAAACTCGAGACCGTTGTACACCATTGTTCCAAGTCCAAAAGCTGTAATTGAATTTTTAGTGTAATTGCCTATTAATTTCCCATTGGTTAATAATGGCAATAGGTAATTGTAATTTTACAGTCAAAACAACTAAAATTGAATTTTTATTTCCCAGTGCCCAGTTCGAAGACTAAAATTGAATTTTAATGGAATTCCCAATTCCAAAGATTCAATTGAATTTTAATTACCCAGTGCCCAGTACAAAGTAGGAATATTTAAATTGAATAAATTGAAATTGAAATTGATATTAAATTGAATTAAAATTGAAATCAATACGAAAAAAATTGCAATGGAAATAAAAATTGAAATTAATTGAAACAAAAATGGAAATTAATTGAAATAAAATTGAAATTAATTGAAAGAAAAATTGAAATTAATTGAAATAAAATTGAAATTAATTGAAACAAAAATTGAAATTAATTGAAAGAAAAATTGAAATTAATTGATATAAAAATTGAAATTAATTGAAATAAAAATTGAAATTAATTGAAATAAAAATTGAAATTAATTGAAATTCAATTGAAGACAAAAAAGCGTTTACTCACCAATGGCGCCCATTCTGAGATAAAAGCTTCCATAGCCATAGTCGTTTTGGGAAGTTTTGCGTTTCCGTAACATTCGCGTCGCGACGCCCGCCTCGACGTCAATCGCGTCCTGAGCGAGAGACTTGGGTGTGTCAAATAATTAGTCAAATTTTCAAATCATCGATGATTCTCTCCCGAGGGATTTTCGAGAGAAAGAAAAAAAGCACGGAGCTTAAGCATGAATGTTTGATCAAAGGTGCGAGCATTGGCCGCATTATTCGTGTCAAATAAACCAAACGGAAATATGGGAAGCCGTTTGGACCCCGGATTTATTTCGCGACTCTTTGGTGGAAAACAGTACTGATGCTACGTGCTCTTTCTCTTGCGTGCTCTCCGCACCAAACGCGCGCACCACATGTCCCACCATAAAAGATTGCTCGACACAATTGCGTCAGCGTTTCTAGGGAGACCAAGATCTATCAGCGCTCACCGCGCAGTGTATCGTTACATTTTCAACTGAAACTGACTCACGAATTGCGCCAATGGAACGAAAATACTTTTTAGATCGATCCCTCTATATATAAAGTAAGGAGCTTTAAATTCCCTTTTTTTTTAATTCTTTTCACTAATATAGAATTTTTATCAAAACCAAATCAAATTTATCAATTTATTTTCAATTATTATTTGTAATAACAATCGTTGTTTGTAATATTATATATATTTGTTATTTTATTTTCGTTTATTTATTTTCTTAATTTTTTATCGTATTTTATTACTTTTTTTATTTTATCGTATTTTTATTTTATAATTTTTATAATTATTTTATAATAATTATTACTAAAAATATTGTTATTATTGTTTCTATTATTATTATTGTAGTAAGTAATTATTATATTATAATAATTAATTACAATATTTTTTCCAATTTTAACCCAAACAAATGATATAATTCTTTATCGAGAATAATAATTTTCATAATTATTTTGATTATCGTTTTCTTAAAAATTTCAAATTAATTGAAATTGAACGATTGAAACGTAAATATATCAGTAATACTGAAGAGATGTTTTTTTTGAATTCATTAACGTTCGCTAATTAATTAAGAAATTGTATTGATTTGTTAAAATTTGCTAATTATTGAAGAAATTGAATCGATCTATAGATCAATTAATTAATTTTTATTTTAAGTTAAAAATAGTTAAAAATATTTATTGTTTATAACGAACGTGTGTTTATAGTATGAAAATTAAGGAGATATATTTTGGAATTGACGTACCTGAAATTCTTTTTTATTTTTCGCATTCTTCGAGTCCTTTTTCTCCTTTTTGTCTTTCTTCTTGCTTTTGTCTTTGGGTTCTTTTGGGGGTTTCGGTGGTCTCGGGGGTGGGGGGGTTGCATCGTTGCCCCCACTACCGCACGAGCAGCACGCGCTCTCTTGCAGCAGGAAGCAGAAGACGTACAGGAGGAAGAGTATACTCATGCCGTACATGTAGCTGAAGAAACCCTCGAAATAGTAGACCGGCAATTTGTGAGTTACGACTTCGCTTATCACGTACGCGATGCAAACGATTATCAGAAGCTTCGCGTAAATAAAGCTCATGATGATGAAGAGTGATGTCCTGAAAGCAAAAAATGGAAAAAAAAAATTCGTTTAGTAAAACTGAAAATCATCGAAAAAACCGATTTTTGACACTTTTTGAGTTTTTTTTATTGTCAAAGTGCCAAAATTACGAAAAACAAAAAAAAACTAATTTTTTTCATTCCCTTTTACAGACACGTCGTCATACTCTCAGGGTTTCCGGTTTCCGGGGTAACCGGAAGTTTCGTCTCGCGGTCACCCATCCGAGTATTGGCTTACCTCTTTTCGACGGTGACAACGAGTTTTTTGGCTTTCGGCAAGAGTTTCGGTGGAGTTGTCGACCGATTATCGTTTCCGGTCTCCACGAAAGGTACGATTTCCGGTTCCATCGTTAAAACCGTGCGTAAAAAAGTAAAAAAAAAAAAACAAACAAAAAAAAGAGAAAAAAAAAAAAACAAAAATACGACGAACCAAAAAAGTGAGAAACGAAAAAAAAAAACGTGTCTGAACGTATACGTGTCGGTGGATCGAATCGAAAAGATCGAAAAGATCGTGAAGTGGAACGAACGCGTCCACCAGACGAATTTCTTCTCGCTTCTTTTTATTTATTTTTTTTTCGCAAAGATCCACTCGTACGTATCGCGAGGAGTCGCGATTTTCTTGAGCGGCTTTCGTCGTTTCGCGCGGCGGCTCTCGCGAGTGTCACTCGTCGAGAACTTGTCCACTTCGCTATATGGATATCGCCACTCCACTTCTTTCACTCCTACTTCGGGAACGCGCCCCTCCAAACGTCATTCTAGTTTATTTTGTTTCTTTTTTTATTTATTTTTCTTCTCGTATTTTTTTCTTGTTTTATTTTTTTTCTTTTATTTTTTTCTTTTATTTTTTTTCTTTTATTTTTTTCCTTTTATTTTTTCTTCTTTTATATTTTCTTTTATTTTTTTTCTTTTTTTTTCTTTTCTTTTTTTTCTTTTATTTTTTCTCTTTGATTTTTTTCCTTCTATTTTCCTTCTTTTATTTTGTTCCTTCTATTATTTTTCTTTTCTTATCTTTTTTCTACTCTTATTTTCGTTCTTTTTTTATTTCGTTTTTTTTTTTCAACCGTCACTTGGGTCCAATTTGAAAACCAGCCTGAAACTTCTCAACTGTTCAGAGCCTCGATTGACATTCACCATCGCACTTGCAACAATCGTAATATTTTTGTACATTTTTTTCACACTTTTTTTGGGCCTGTTTAAATTTCGAGCAGTTTGGGTTATCGATTATTATTGGAGTGTCGATGATAATGCGCATGCTTGTACGAAATTGCGCCGCGCGGGTGTGTCAACGTTTTCCCGCGTTTCACGTCTCGCCGATTTGGACAGACTGATGCTGGGTTTCGGCAGAATCCGACGAAAATACGTCTATATATATATACATATATATATATATATATATATATATATATATATATATATATATATATAAAGACGAATACCAAGACTCAATATTTATAGTACATAATTTATATGTATAGAAATCTAAATACGTTAAATACACATATACATTGTTCATGTACGTGTGTATGTATTTATAGAGACTCGTACGCCCAGTGGCTATTTCCGTAGGTGTAATCCACCCGCTCATCCTACTCTATTCACAATGGTAAAGGATTTAACAATCGCGATGCCACTCATTGGCTGAATTAAATAATGTACAAAATAAAAACAAATTGTCATAGCCGAGAAATGTAATAAAAGTATTAAAAAACGACGAGCGAATTATGTATAAACATAAATGAATGAATAAATAAATGAATACATCAATAAATGAATAAATTAGTAAATAAACAACAAAAATGTATAAATGAATGAATGTGTAAATTAATAAATTAATAAACAGACAAATAAACGACACGATAATTATAAGTTAATAAATGGCACAGTACAAAAAATAAATAATTGAAGAATGAAAAAAAAATTATTATTACGAAACAATGACTAAAAAAAAATATATAATAAAACTTTTGTATACCGTTTTAACCCATATTCGGTGAAAATATTTATATTTGTTTCTCGTTAAAGCAATCGATATCTATTTATAAACATCAGTCTTTACATATACGTTACGTCGCTCCACATTTCGTGGCAGCTTTTACCAGTGATGTTCGTTTTTCTACCCCTTAAAAACAACCCTCGAAATGTGGTGATTTATTTTCGATTTTTCTAAAAAAAAATTTTCAAAAATGGTTTGAAGATACACCCTTTAAAAGAAAAACATTTTAATAAAAACATATAAAAAACACACACACATTTTCAAAAAAAGAAAACATTTTAAAACGTAAACACACATGAAAAAAAAATGATTTAAAAGAAATATTTTTAAAAAATCATAGAAAAAACATTTTCAAACAAAATCATTTAAAAGAAATATTTTTAAAAAACATTTTGAAAAAATCATTTAAAAGAAATATTATTTTTAAATCATAAAAAAAAACATTTTCAGAAAAACCTGAAGAAAAAGAGTTTTTACGACGTTCGGAGGTTTTTCAAAGGTTGCGAGGTTGGAAAAAAAGGAGAGGCATTGGTGGATGCTCGGGGCGAAATATGGAGCGGTGTAACGCGCTCGTAATATCGCTGTAGCTGGGATCTTCGTCAACCGGGGTTTAAACAACCCCGCTTTGTCGGGTTGACGTGTACGATGGTAAGAGGAGACGACTCGAGGGGTGCGATTGCGCGGGGCTCAGACTTCATTGTGCTCAACGCTGAGGCCTGATAAAACATCGTCTGCCGAGCAGTGCCCTCGTGTGTGTACACGCGTGTATACTTCTTCGAGCATCTTTTTTTCTCTTTTTTTTTTATATTCTCCATTGTTTCATCCCCAGTTGATGAAGAAAAAAAAAAAATCAAAATTCAATATCGAGATAATAATTTTTATCTTTTTTTGTTATTGTTATTACTGTTGTTGTTTTTTTTTAGTATAAATAATTCATAACTATACTATACTATACCATTAAAACATTTTTTTAATTTACGATGAACATTTTTTATAATTTTTTTTATGGGAACCGAAATTTTCATTAAAAATAGAATTTATTTTGGAATTCTATTAAAATGGAAATTATTATTATTACGCAAACCGTATAACTGTTGTTGTTGTTTTTAATATAAATAACTCATAATTACATTATAATATTATATTAAAACATTTTTTGTAATTACATTTTTTATATTTTGATTGACATTTTTTAAATTTATGATGGACATTTTTTATAATTTTTTTTATGGGCATCGAAATTTTCATAAAAAATAGAATCTATTTTGGAATTCAATAAAAATGGAAATTATTATTATTACGCAGTGTAATTTTTTTTATTATCATTTATGCACAATCCTCGTATTTTTTCTTCCGTAGATAAAACGAGATGACGAAAATGGTAAAAGATGAAAAAAAAAAACAAGCGTAAATCTTTATATGGAAAATACGCAGTGCGAATAACGTGAACTATATTGGGATTAGTGTATCCTCTTTCTCGGTCTTTCTCTGTCGATTCTGACCGAGAAAGCATCGCACGGGAGTCAACGTCTTTTTTTTTCTTCCGAGGCTATCCTTTTCGCTCCTCCAGCAGCAGCAGAGTCCCCTCGTCATCTTTCTCGACGACGAGGACCGTAAGTGGAAACAGTAGCGCACGTATAAAGAGCGCATACACATTTGTATGTACGCGAGACGATAAAAGTTGGTCTCGTGGGTCCAGGAGGCAACGTTCCCCAGGTCGATATCCCGGAGTACCTACTTTTCGTGTCCCCGTACCTCCCTCGCCCTTTTTTTCGCTATTTCTCGCTTCGCTCAGCTCCGGCTCGAGTACATTACCGGACTGCGGAATTTCGTGATCCTCGGAATCGCTTTTTTTGTGTGTGTGTGTTTTTTTTTCATTTATGGAAAACGACGTTAAATCTCCATTTTTTTGGAATTTTCCTAATGAGTTGATTGCTTGATTAATCATTCGAATAAATGATTAAATAAGTGAATAGAATATTGAATGGTTGAATGAATGAGTGAGTTTGTTTGGGTTTGTATGGGTTTGTTCAGAGTATTGGAGTGAGTGAGTGAGTGAATGAACGAATGAGTAAATGAATGAATGAATGAATGAATGAATGAATGAATGAGTAAATGAATGAATGAATGAATGAATGAATGAATGAATGAATGAATGAATGAATGAATGAATGAATGAATGAATGAGTAAATGAATGAATGAGTAAATGAATGAATGAATGAATGAATGAATGAATGAATGAATGAACGATTGAATTAATTAGTTTATACATTTATACATTCAGTAGTGTATTTAATTGAGTACATGGCTAAAGATATAAATAGAGTACTGAATTCATTCCCAAATCCAAAATAAACGAACGAATTCATAAATTAATAAGTAAATGAATGAATGGATGAATGAATAAATGGTCAAATGAATTATTGAATGAATGAATGGATGGATGAATGAACAAATGGTTAAATGAATTATTGAATGGACGAATGGATCGATGAATGAACAAATGGTTAAGTAAATTTTTGAATGCATGAGTGAAATGAATGAATGAAAAATGTCTAAATAAATTATCGAATGAATGCATGAATAAGCAAATTAATGAATAAATAAATGGATATTTATGTTAATTGAGTACGTGCACGAAAACACAGACCGCAATTCCCTGCCGGAAAGTGAAGCAATAATCCCACAGTTTCACCACGTTTATAGCGATTCCCATGAAGCTTCAATAGTTACCGTACGTGTGCCTATCCACCGAATGCCATGAACTATGAAGCAGGTGACATTCGAGAAGGAGAACAGGTCCAGCACGTATTCTCATGTAGATATACATATACGTATATATATAAACATATATACACAAGCCGGTACGTTTTCTCGTTTCGAATTAAAGCTTGCTCATGCAAATGACATCTGGCGTTACAGAGTCATATCCGAGGTACTTCAAAACAAGTCCCAACGGATATCAGACACGTTCCCTAATGTACGTTGCGCCTTGTAATTTCCTAGCGGATCGGTGACGTTTGGTGAGCACCGGAGTGACTGGTGGACATAATTTTGTCGAAGGATCTGGGATGTTATTTCGCCTATCTAGTCATGTATGAATGATCATGATGTGGCGGTCACGCATTACGATTTTACTATTGATATCTTTTTTGCTCGTCCTATTTTCTATTTCCTTATTTTTATCAATCATTCGTGTATTCATTTATCAATTCATTGATTTATGCATTTATTCGTTTATTCATTCATTCATTTATTCATTCATTTATTCATTCATTCATTCATTCATTTATTCATTCATTTATTCATTGATTCATTCATTCATTTATTTATTCATTTATTCATTTATTTATTCATTCATTTATTCATTCATTCATTTATTCATTCATTTATTCATTTATTCATTTATTTATTCATTTATTCATTCATTTATTCGCTCATTTATTTATTTATTCACTCAGTAATTCATTAATTCATTCATTCATTCATTTCTGGATTCGATCCTCTGGGATCGTTCTGGCCTAAGGGATAAAAATTTCGCAACGCCATTCGCAAGCCCTGTCTGGTTCCTCCTCTCCTCTTTTTTGGCTTATATCCTTTCGGAGCCAAATACGTTTGTCTACACATGCGCATACACACACACACACACAGGCCTGACACGTGAAACTCGTCGCGTCGTTGCTGATGACTGATGAACGACCAGCTCCCTCCTCGAGAGACAAAGAAAATTGCGAACAGCGGGGGAAATAAGGGATAACGAATTGTTGGACCTTTTTATTCCGCGTGACGTCTGCGCACGCGGTACGGGATAAAATGAGAACGAGGATGGAAAAGAGATGCGACGGGACGACGGGGGAGCTTTTCATATGCGTATGACGAGGAGGCAAAAGGGGTGCCACTCCCTCGAAGCTTGATCAAGCTATCCTCGAATTATTCACTTTACCAGCTGATCTAATTGATTTATAAGTTGATTTTGCAAACATTTATATGAAAATAGGTATCTTTCAAAAAATAAAAAAATATAGATAAGTAACTAAATGGATAAATGAGTGAATGAATGAATGAATGAATGAATGAATGAAGAAATATATTAATGAATTAATAAATAAGTGAACGAATGAATGAGTGAATAACTGAACGAATGAATTAATTAATCAATTTATGTATTCATGAATAAGTGAATAAATGAATGATCGAATGAATAAATGAATTAATTGATGAATGAATGAATGAATGAATGAATAAATGAATGAACGAATGAATGAATGAATGAATAAATGAATGAATTGATGAATGAATGAATGAATGAATTGATGAATGAATGAATTGACGAATGAATGAATTGATGAATGAATGAATGGATTGGTGACTGAATGAATGGATCGATGAATCAATGAATTTATGAATTAACGAACTAATCGATGAATCAATTAATGAAATAATACACCAATTAACGAATGAATTCATTAACAAATTAATTATTAAATGACCTAACGAATGAATAAATGAGCTAACGAGTGAAAAAATAAATGAATTCTCGAATAAGTAAGGAATCAAGTAAACAGGAATTCGTGATTATTGACTCAGCTATTGTGGTAGTGTACATATCCAATGTCATCTCTATAGAGCATGGATCTCCCAGAGAAGGACGGGGCTTACTGTTTAGCCGGTGTCGATCGGACGTTCTTGAGTTCCATCTCTTTGTTAGCGGCGTTATTTTTCTCGGCATTGTCCTGGGCATTGGGGGGCGCCCCGACGATCTGAGGATTCAGGGGCCTCGTGACCGGAAGCGTCGCCGTGTTGTCGTTGGCAGCCGCCGCCTCGACTTCGACGGTCGCCACTTTGCAATCTCCTCCGCCCACCATTTTACTATTTGTTTTTTTTCTTCGTTTGTCCTTCTTTTTTTTTTTGTTGCGTTCACAAACGGAAAATCGAAGAGACGGAAGAGTCGGTGGAAACGAAAAGGTCGTCACTTCCTGTTCGATCTTTTTCACTCGTTTCTATGCGCGATTAAGCATTTTTCAACACACTGCCATAACAATGGCGCTGCAACGATTCTCTATGACGGTTACGGTTATCGCGACGTTGATTCAACGCCCACCCGTCTCATCGTTAACTCGCTTTTTCACTAGTCGCGACCGAAACGACGTTTCCCTTCGAATTAATTAATCACATTAATCACTGCTCAGTTATTAATACGGATAAACAAACGAGATTCATTTTTCCACGGGAACGCAGCCAGGGAAGCAAAATGGTCGGAAAATGGATACTGGGGACGAAATTGTAACGAAGAACGTGATCCGGGTCACCGTCGACCGTGAGGGCGTTGCTGACGCTCTATCACTTTTTCATTATAGATATATATAGATATATAATGATAATGTGATATAATATTAGATAATAAAATAATGTAAAAGATTTAAACTGGAATATAATAATAATAATAAAACATTTATATATATATAACGAAATTTGTTATTGTTATTATTATTTTCATGTTTAAATCTTTTTTATTAATTTCTTATCTTATATTATATTTTATTTATATATTTTTTATTTATTTATATATATATATATATATATGTGGAAAAAAGATTGAAAGAGAAAAACAACATTAATAATAGTAACAAATTTATATATATATATGATAAAACTGTTACAATTATTATTTTTTTTTCTCTTTCAATGTTTTTTTCCCAATACTGGGAGAGGTGACCGCTCAGCAGCTATATCTTCACCGGAAGCACGATTATAATTTATGAAAACCTCGGTGATGTGGATACTTCAATGAAAACGTTTGAAAAAATAGAGATCGAGAAGAACGCAGGGCCATCTATTCTGGCCTGGATTTTCGTCAGTTTCCCTGTGCCCTGTGCTGTGTAAAAAAAAATAAAAAAATTTTTTTTTATTTTTTCAGTAAATAAAAATTAACGGATATCACCATTTACGTATCTGGCCAACGACTACGACTTTACACACATATCCAATGTTAACGAACACGTTAATTTTTATTTTGTTTATTTCTCTCCTCTCTTGCAACGAAACGCGAGAGAGTCAACAAAACTACGATTCCCGTATACCCTGAAAATAATACCAGCTTTCCCTCATTTCGCGAGTGCGCCATATCGCGGCTCAAACAAGCTCTCTTCCGGGGCTCGATTGTTATCCAATGAGATCGCGCTAATTAGTGGAAGCCTTTTGCGCCAGAAGGTTGAAGAAAGTTCGGATCAACTTAGTACACTTAATTACCCCCTCCCCTTCCACTCGAGTCCTCTCAGAGTCTGGTTATATCCTATTTCGTCTTTCTACTGGACGAGACTCTGTGTAAATTAAGTAGGTCGAACGCGATACGAGGAAAGTCATCTTCGGGCTCGTGAACGTTTTCACGTCTGTCAGGCGACTTTCAGCCGCGTTTCGAGACGAGAAACGGACGACGGTATTGATCAGACGTATTTTTCGTTCTTGAATTCCCTTAGCAATTTTTTTCCAATTTTTTTACGATTGAAATCGCTTTGAAACGGTTTATAGGAGGGCATGGGGAAACTGCGGAAAACCAATGCCAGAATAGATGGACCCCCTAATTTTTTTTTTTTGATTCTTCGGTGCACGGACTTTTTGATTAAGTTCTCTTTGACGGAGAACTTGAGAGTAAGCGTTTAGAGCTGAACGGTCACCGCTCCAAGTATTGGATATGGATTTTTTTTTTGGAGAGAGAATAGCGACGCCTCTTTTTTCTATTTTAGCTACCAACTGTATAGAGAATCTTTTGAGACACGAGACATTTTAGTCGGGACCTAGGAGTACGTAAGAAATATACGCAGTACCCTGCCCGACGACCCGACCTAACACGCACTCGAGGGGGATGAAGAAACCTCAGAGACGAAGGGTGGACGATCTTAGTGTGAGGGGATGCATATATCTGGGATATGCTTGTGCACGGTTTACGAGAGTCTGCGAAGCAAACGAGAAAAGAGGGAGACAGGGAGAGAAAAAGAGAGAGAGAGATAAGGGGGAGAGAGAAAGAGAGATATGATGATGATGATGATGATGACTTATTTATGCCTTGGTCGAAACCTTCATAAAAAAATTAAAAATAACCAAAAATAAAAAATAAAATAATTCTGTAAAATTCAAAAACAAAAAAAGGAGGTCTTAATTTTTTGTTTTTGTTGAAGAGTTACTACGAAATAAAATCTAAAATAACCCCCAAGAAACGCAAAAAATGTTTTAAAATATTCAAACTTGGCACAAAAATTGACTGAAGACGAACAAACTCAGAACTTGAAAAATAACAACCTAGAAACTAAAAACTAAAAAATGCTGATGTAAATTAACGAAAAATGAGTGGGAGAGAGATGATAATGATGAGAAATTTTATTATGCCCCAGTTAAAAAAAAAGTTTCGGACATTTTGGGAAAGAGTTATTACAAAATAAAATAAAATATAAAAACTTGACAAAATAATAACTAAAAAAATTGAACAAAAAATACAAAAAATGGAAAATAAATTAAAAAACGTGAAATAGAAGATCGAGAAAAAGAGAGAAATAGAGAGAGATATTGATAGATTTAATTTGACTTATAAAAAATATTTTAACAACAGCTAAGAGAGAGGGAGAGGGAGGGAGGAATCACAATCTCTTTACTACACTGCAACAATTCCTACCCCTGAATTTTTCATCCCCCCTCCACCATCGAGTACATTCTCTCCCTCATCAAGATTCCTCAGTTATCCTCCCCCGCCTCTAGGTCCATTCTCATCTTTCCTTCCCTCTCCCTTTAGACGTCCTTTTTCAGCGGGCCTATTCGTTCGTGGATCTGAAACTTCACGAGGCACACACTGTATACCAGAAGGTGAGAGAGGATCAACGAAGATGAAAATCGAGGTGAAACGAAGTCAGGTGGACGTCAGGTCGAACGGAGAGTCGAATGTCGTCCGAGAGATCGGTAAGGACACTATCGAGTTGGGTCACCCTCAGGATCGAAGAAACCGGTCACCTTTTTCAAATTATTTATTTATCCGCTTTGACTTTAGTTTTTTGTCGTTTTTTTTTTGATTTGATATTTTTTTGGGGATTTTTAATATTATCGTGGACACGCCGAAATATATGGGGGTCGAATCACGATCGCCGCCCCCAGCATCCCGGAGACTGAGGCTGGGCCGGGAGGTACCTCTTCCCGGGCAACGGTTAGCTTCTTGCGCCAGCGCACAAAACCACCCTCTCTCCTCGTATCACCCTTTCAGTCCCTCTCTCTCGCTCTCTCTCGCTCTCTTGCAGCCTTTTTGTCCCCCTCAGTTTCCACTCGTCTCGCGCTCTCTTTCACACGATGTACATTGCTATGTGCTCACTGTATGCTCTCCAGGCTACAGGCTCATTCAAATTTGTTCAAGCAAAAAAAAGATTTTTTTGCTTTTTGCCATTATTATTATTTTTTTTTATTCAGACTATGTTTTTTTGGTTTTTTTAAATTATTGTTTCATTCACGAATTATTATTATTTTTCTTATTTTTTTATTATTATTTTATTTAAATGATATTTTTTATTATTATTTGTATTATTGTTTATATAAAAATATGACAATAACCTTATCTTTATGTTTCTATTTGTTTGGGTTTGTTTGGGTTTTTTAACGTTCATACTGTTTATTCTTGACAGTTGACTTGTTTTTATTTATTAATTTGTTAACGTCGATGTTGCTTATTTTTCTTCATTTTTATAATTGATTTGTTTATTCTGCATGTATATTTTGTTTTTTTTTTATTTAGTATTGTCGTTGCATAAATTTTACAATTTTTCAGAAAGAAACGAAAAAAAACATTTTAATAATACAAAAATTGATGTTTAACTATGAAACCACGAAAATTGTGTTTGAAAAAAGGATTATATATTTTAAAAATTCTAAATTAAAAAATCATGGAACCCGGAAATTGAAAGTAAATTCGACAATTTTTAATTGACCAATTAACGATCTCCTGTAAATCCAAAAATGAAAATCCAAAAAGCTTTTCCATTACTACATCGTCCACTTTTCGCTTTTGAAATTTTTCTGTGTTTCGAACACGGACAATTGTCTTTGCAGGATGCAATTTGCGTTATTTGACCGAACTGGCAAAAAAGGAGGAAAAAAACTTTAGGCACGCAAGCTTGGGGTATCCTGTACATTCTTCCAAACGAGTTTCACATTGTGGTCGTGATTTTTCGTCTCGTTTCCTCTCGGACCCCACCATTCGCGGTCCATCCACCCCAGCGTATCCGAAATCCCTCCCTCAGCGTCCTCTTTACTTTCCTCTCGGAGTTCAGCTTCATCCTCACCGATATGCGCGCGCAAATATATATAATATATATACAGCTTTTGCCAAAAGTATTAGACAGCTCAAAATTTGTCTATTTAATAATAAAATTAATAAAAAGGATATCCTTATCTTTGATTTCAGCTTTATGAAAAAATTTTGAATTTTTTTTTCTCCCAGTTATTTAATTTTTTCTCGAAAAAAAAGACTGGTTTTCGAAAAATCAGTATTCTGCGGTGTTACTTAAAAACTATGAGGCTTCCAATGTTCAGACTGAGCGGTGAAAAGATTTATTTTATTATTTTGAAGTCACTGATTATTTTACATTTTTTTTTCGAAATTTCTTTCATATTTTTGGTTGATAGTCGACGAGTTGTCCCATCAATGAATTTTTCAGTACACATATAAATATATATATCTATTTCTCAAATTCTTTATTTATTTAGAAACGATATTCGTTTGGGTTTCGATTTTTGTTTGTTTGGGTTAACCGTGAACGAATATTTTTTCAACGAAAAAAAAAAGAAAAATTTCTATCCCTATTGGTGTTCAATTGAATGATTTTTGTTTGGGTTGGGGTTAACCGTGAACGAATATTTTTTCAACGAAAAAAAAAGCAAAATTGCTATCCCTTTTAGTGTTCAATTGAATTTTTTTTTGTTTGGGTGTGTTTGGGTTAACCGTGAACGAATATTTTTTTAAGGAAAAAAAAACGAGAGATCTTGATCACCGTTGGTGTTTAATTGGATGGATTTATTAGCTAGTACTCGATATTCATTTTTATTTATTGGAATTTTTATTCAAGATCTCGCGGTGAGGAACAGAGAGGCGACGCAAAGAGGGTTGGAGGAGGAGTCACGTAAAGCAGCAGGTGAGATGGAGGGCAAGAGGAGGACGAAAGGAGGGGGAGAGGGAGGAAAGGAGAGGAAACTGCTCGGTTCTGCGACCCACTGACCCGCTCGATAACGTTTCCACCAGCGTACTAGGTTCACTGACCTTTCCCTCGCAATCCAATCGTAACGCTATCAACCCTTAACTCGAGCCTCCCACCCACTCCTAGCGACACACAATGGCAATAAACGACTGATATTTGCTCCTCATTGACCTGTATGGTCGATGGTGGAACTATATATTTCAGAATGTTTACTCTTCAAGCTCGTGAGCTTTCCTGAAAGAAGGAATCCTTCACAGAGAACTGGAAGCTGTATTCTATGACTTAGGAAAAACCAGAAAGTGAATATCTCTGAGAAAAGTGGGCTTGAACATTTTCGACTTTGGTCATAAAAAACCTTTACTTGGTATTTTTTGTGACGAAATATTTCTCACGATAATTCTCCCTGAAAAAAAATATCGTGAAAATGTTGGAAGAAAAGAGAAACACAATTTTTAAAAATGTAATTTTAATTTAACTTCAATATAATTATTTAAACAACGCGATAAAAAAGATGTATTTTTTTAAATGTAATTTTAACGTAATAATTATTTAAAAAAGCACGACAAAAAAATTGTTTTTTCATTTTATTTTAATGCAATAATTAATCGCCAAATTATTTATCAATTTGATTTTTTATTATTGATATTGAATGATTTATTATTGATTTATCAAATTAATGAATAAATCTTTTTTTACCGTGCTATCTAGCACGATAAAAAAAAAAGATTTCTCAGGGAGAATCAGATCAATCTATCTACCAAGAAAATTAGTCCTCAGGTGGCGCTGAAAATTCCTGATTTGTCGTCCAAAGCCCTTACAAAAATTAAATACTCAATTTTTGTCTTTTTTTTTAAATACTTTTTCCAAAAAATAACGTGGGGGAAAAATTGTCGGGAAGGGGGGAGGGGGGAATTGAACGATTTTTGCGTCGAGGCGTACATCGTTACGTGCACGCACATACAGTATTGATTTCGGTCTATCTCGACTCCTCGAGCACTCCGTTGGTGGTGCTGCCACGATTCCAACGCCCAAGAACTAAAATCGCCACTTCCTCGCTCTCCCCGACCATCTCGTTCTCCTCGATGTTGCGCACTCACGAAGGGGATGAACAGTACTTTCGTCGACGAGAGATAGGTTGAGAGAGGGGAGGGAGTGAGAGGGGGAGGGAGAGAAAAAGGGAGAGAAAACGAAGGGTGCAGAAGGGCCCGAGGCATAGGGATGTGCCATCAGATAGATTCGAGATACGAAGCCTTAAGGCCATGCAAGAATATCGACCTAACCTCAAAACTGTTAAAATTCACTTTTCTCATAGACGATCACGTTTTTTGAAAAAAAACGAGCATCAGGCTTTGGAGAATTCATAGACGCGGGGCATGATACGTTTATTTGAATTTCAAAATGATTGATTTTTGAAAAATGTAAGTTTGAAAATTCCAGCTATTTCTTTTGCAGTCATATGTCACGAGGTGGAATTTTTGTTTTTGACGTTTTATAGAATAATTGTTTTATTGATGTAAAAAGTATTTTTTAAATTGTAGTGGAAATTTTATTTAGTATTTTATTTTGTTAATAGTTAATATATTAATTTGTAATAATAAGAATTATTGTTATTGAGTATTATATAATATAATAATTATTGTATTATTATTGTAGAATTATTATGGAGATATTAGTCAATTTTTTCATTAGAAAAATATTTTGATACAAAATATTTTTTGGATTTGCCTTCACGTACTCGATAATTGCAAATCGTTCGTTCGAGAAATGACTTACTTCGCGTTTTTGGGAACCATCCCGTTTCCAGCTGCCGAATCGGTTGGTGTCAGACACATGGGTTGATTGATCGCGTTCTGTGGGACCAATGGTTGCCTCGCGTGTGCCGGTGACGTGTGAGATCCGTATCCGTCCGAATTCAACTGGAAATTAAAAAAAAAAGGGAAGTTGATGAAAAGCAGGAATCTCGTTGAACGATTTGTTCGAGGATCGGTATGCTTCTAAAAAAAAGCACTTTCGATTATTTTTCATCGCCGCGATTGACACGTTAAAGAGTTTGGTCGATTACGAGGGAAATACACGTTTTGACTTCCGGAATGCAATTTGTTTTTACCAATTTCGCGTAATTGACAAAATTGTCGATTTGATACTAAAAAAAAAATTATTTATAAATAACCTCTCAAAATGATCGTTATTATGACGAAAAACAAAAAATTATAAATTATCGATCACAATTGAAACGACAGAAATTATCGATTGTAATTGAAACGTAAACAATTTTTTTTCATAATTATGACGGAGAAAAAAAATTATCCATAAATTGTTAATAATAATTATAAGGGAAAAAGGATTGTCTATCAAGTATCGGTCTTAATTGTAACCAAAAAAAATTTATCGTAATTAAGAAATACAATTATTTATTATAATTACGACAAACATTTTTTTTATAAATTATCTATAATATTTATAACGAAATAAAAATTATGTATAAATTCCCAGTAATAATGATGACGGAAAAAAAATGATTTATAAATCATCAATTATATTTATAACGAAATATAAATTATCTTTATAGTATAAGTATTTTCATTTATATTTATAAATAATTATAATCAATATTATTTATTAAAAATTATTTTTATATGTATATGTATTATAATGTTTATTTATTTATATTCTCTGTCATAATAATGACGAAAAAAAAGAATGTGTTTATAAATAATAAATTAAAATTACAATGAAAAAAGGAGATAAGAGGATTTTTGATGTGATACCTGGGGCTGGTTTACCTTGACAACCGTGCCGATCAAGGAGTCAGGTGGCATTTCCGGTGGATCCGGTATGACACCCGGATTCGTGTGCGCTGGATAATCGGTATGAAGAGTGGCCTCCTTCACGGGTGTACCACCGTCCAAACGTTCCATGTCGAGGCTATCGGTGGGTGTCGGTTGGGAGAGCAAGCGCTCTTTCATCTCGTGGATATACGGACAGCGTTGCATCTCTTCGGAATCTGTGTTCCTCCGATTATCTGCGAGCCAAAAAAACATACATTACGTATTTTAATAACTTCAGTAAATTTGACGTTCCACGATCGATGGACTCGCGTGAAAATCACGATTTTTTAAAAATATATCGTCAACTATTAATAATTTTTTATAAAAATTATTAACTATCAATTATTTACTCAAATAAATGAATGTATGAATTCATTTCTTTATTTATTCATCGTTTATTAACTAATAGGTTCATCGAACAAAACTAATTAATCAGTTGATTGATTAATGTGTATAAAATTAATTAATTATTGTGATTGAAATTACTTAATTAATTAATTAATGTACATAATATTAATTCATTTATTCATTTAACAATTTAATTGATTTGTTAACTGTCAATAATTATTCCTTTTCATAAAAAATCATTTTTAATTTGTAACCAAACAAAATCAAACCCAAACAAAGCCAAACTCAAACAAACCCAAACAAACCAAAACACAAATAAACCCCAAATCAAAGCCCAAGCTCTATTGAAATTACCAACTTTCTTTCGAGTTCTCTTCCAAAGCCCTTTCAAGATGTGAGAAATATATGGTTTCCGGTGTTCGTTTGGGTTTGTTTGGGTTCGTCAGTTTGATTTTAAACCCTTGATTGTAAACAAACCCAAACAAACCCAAACAATTTACGAAATTTGTAATTTCGGTAAATTCAAATTCGAAATTTTGAGCCTTCTGGCCAATCGAAGTTCGGGTTTCCTACCCCACTCCGTATCGGTTTCACGTTTCTCCATATATCTATACATTCACCAGAGACAAGTCGTTGAAAGCATTTTCTGGGTGTATCCAGAAGTCCGCCTCTCCACTCAAGCTGACTACTTCCCTCTCTCTCTCTTTCTCTATATTCTCCTCTTGGCTTTAATCACGACACAGAGCCACGAATCCACACGGACACTTTTGTAGGCCGCATATTCCACCGTATATTACGAACGAGTTGAGTAAAGTGCGGAGGAACGAGGGGGGGGGGGGGGGAGCCCCAGTGAAAGGGGGGGGGGGGGGGGGCCGGAAAGGAAACGGGCGGGGGGCGGGAAATTTCTCAACTCTCGGTACTCGTGTATACTTTTCCTCTCGAGGGTTGACGAGGGGGAGTAGGATTTTCCTCCCCATTGTCAACGTCATCGCTGTTGCACGTGTGGACTTGTGCCACACGAAGATTTTTAAATCTATCTGGAATGACGTTGACGAGTGACAGAGAGAGATAATTTAACGTGAATGTTCTAGCAAAAAACATAATTATTGTTGTTACTATTATTAGAGTAATTTTAATAAAATATATATAATATTTTGTTTGGGTTTGTTTGTATTAATAATTATTAATAAAAATAGTAATTATTAATAATGACTATTTTTGTAAAATTATTACTAATTTTTTTATTGATAATTATGATGTTAATAATAATAATAAATAATAATTAATATTATGCTTATTATTGTATTAAATGATAACTAAAACAGGAATAATAATTACAATATTTACGACAATGAGGATAATATGAATATTGCTATTAGTTCATTAAAAGCATGAAACTTGAATAACAACATAAATTTTCACGAATTCGAAAGTCAAAATGGAAATTAACCTACAATAATAATAATTTCGTTTATTTGAAATGAATTCACGAGAGAGAAATTTGGACATAAGTATCTCGAAAATGATGTCATTAAAACACAAGAACATAAAATCAATAGTTTTATTTTTTTAAATCTTTTTCTATTTATTTTTTATCTCGCTGAGAATTCCTAACGAAAATAATGATTATTAACGTAGGATCAATTTTTATTTCTGTCATTTGTAAAGTCACATTTTTTAAATTTATGATTCGAGATTTTTTAATAACTATATTATATTATTTTATTTAACGTTATTGGTTTATCGGTATTCCATTTTTGGGTTTTTTAATTATCGTACAATGAATTATTATTATATCATCGATGACCCAATTTTATTCTTTATTAAAAAATATTTTCGTTCCTCTTATGATTATTATTAGTATTATTATTAATATCGTTAATCGTTATTTCTGGGTAATATCGTTATTCGTTATTATCAGGGTAGCGAGAGCCTTCAAAGTTCGTCTTTGCCAATTATTTCACCGAACTGAATTATCCGCCACGACAAAGGAATAATTTTTAACCGAATCGGAGCTGAGCCCGAGCATGACCGAGTTCTTTCATTTTTTTTCTTTTCTTTTGCGGCACGTTTCCCGAGAGAAGCGCGGTTAATCGATGCACTGGATCGTGAAAATTATGCATTCGTATTTATGCAATTTTAAGAGGCTCGAAGAGTTCGTGACTCTTGGAGCAATTCCTGGCACAAAAGATCGAGTTTGCTCTTGTAATTACCGAAAGAAAAATCGGGCCAAGTCGAAAAAACAATTACTTCGATTTATTTCAATATTTTTTATTCACGTATTTTTTTTCAGTCAGTGAACACACTTTTTTTATGCTTATGCAATTAGGATTTGGTGAAACAGGTATGGATATTTATTCCTCAATTGAGGGGTTTACGTTTTTTTTTCGTGATTTTATTAATCTGGGATTTTTTAGCCTAAAATAAAGAGGCTGTGATTTTGTTCGTGTTTTTAAGAATCGAGGTTTTTTTATTTATATATGAATGAATCGAGGATTTTTTGTTGTACTTTATGAATTTATTATTTTTTTTTATCGTGAGTTTAGGAATCCATGGATTTTTCATTCGAAATTTTGAATCTAATATTATTAATTAATTACGAATTCATCAATTAATTAATAATTAATTACTTAATTACGAATTAATCAAGTCTCCATTTTTTTTCCCCAAATTATATTTCAATCGGAAAAAGATTTTACCTCGATTGTGCCGGAGTGTGCAACGAAGCTGAAAGTACTGCAGAAATTTCACCGCTTACCGTAGACTCGTCACATGTTTGCCAATTCAAGCCACGAGTAAAAACGTCTCGCGCCACACTTTTATGTTCTCCAGACAACGTGCTTTCCTGTCCCGTCCGGAAGTGGCGTTTGATTTCCCCTCGATTTTTTTCACGATTTATAGACATCAACCTACGATCCTCCTCAATTGTTTTCCCCTTAAATCATTTTTCTCTCAATCTTTGTTTTCCCTAAATTGTTTCTTACCTCTTGATCTTTTTTCTTTCAATACATTTTGGCACAAGTATTTTCTCTTATTTTTCCAGTTGCTGAAAATGTACTTTCTTTTTCCTTTAATGTTTATTTTCACTATGTTTTATTTCCTCAATCGTATTTTTCCCTCAATACTTTTCCCCACAGTTAATTTTTCCTCAATCTTCTCAATTTTCCCTCAATAGATTTCCCACAATTTTCTTTTCCCTCAATACATTTCCCACAGTTTTCTTTTCCCTCAATACATTTCCCACAGGTTTCTTTTCCCTCAATACTTTTCCCCACAGTTTTCTTTTCCTTCAATCGTCTTTTTCCCCTCAATACAATTCCCCACAGTTTTCTTTCCTTAATCGTCCTTTTCCCCTAAATACATTTCCCCACAATTTTTTTTCCTCAATCGTCTTTTTCCCCTCAATACATTTCTCCACAGTTTTCTTTTCCCTCAATCGTCTTTTTCCCTCAATACTTTTCCCCACAATTTTTTTTCCTCAATACTTTTCCCCACAGTTTATTTTTCTTCAATCCTCTCAATTTTCCCTCAATACTTTTCCCCACAGTTTTCTCTCCTCAATCGTCTTTTTCCCTCAATACATTTCCCCACAATTTTTTTTCCTCAATCGTCTTTTTCCCTCAATACATTTCCCCACAATTTTTTTTCCTCAATCGTCTTTTTCCCTCAATACTTTTCCCCACAATTTTTTTTTCCTCAATACATTTCCCCAAAATTTTCTCTCCTCAATCGTCTTTTTCCCTCAATACTTTTTTCCTTCTTCGATCCCAATCTTTCTGTTTTTTTTTCTCTATCACTGCACCATCACGAAGTGTCCTCCGAGAGTCCTGATAAATTCGACCGCGCGCATTTTCGAGTTTTCGTTACGTCGCGTGTGTCGAAGAGTACCGTCAGTTCCGGTTGGTCAGTACGGTCTCGCCCGTGAGTTCCGTGTTGGGAGTTAATCTCTCCGTCTCGACGGGCGTCCACGCGACTCCCGACGAAAATCTCGTTTCAGGTGTGAAAACCGATCGGACCAGGAAAACAAAAAAAAAAAAAACGAAAATAATGAAAAATTCCGAACGTGGCCGGATAATGGAAAAACATAGAAGACTCTCGAGACTCGAGACAGCCGGGTGACCGGTGTTTTCGCGCACCTATGCGATTGCGTCACGGTGGGGTTAACCGTGGGGTTTTGTGGGTCGAGGGTGCGCGCATGCGCGTTTCTCATGCGCGAATCAAACGAAACTCCCCGTTGACGGTAGGGTGACCGCGCAGTACCGGCGCGCTTCCCTCACTTTCGGGGCGCGTCACAACAAACGGAACCGGAAGTATACAACGGCGCCGCAGGCCTGTCAGGACCAGTGCGCCGAACCCTACCTCTCGTAACATATATACAATTATATGTACTGGGTGTCCCACCTAAAAATGTCATCCGTAAAATGGGGAGTTGGGCGGGAAATTCTGAATCGATTGATATAAGCATGTACGGTTCCCGGATCAACCCCTTAATTGTTATTAATTTTTAAAGGCAGCCAATCAGTCCATGACGATGGATTTTTATGCTTTGAAAATAAATCCACAATTCGGTTCGCATTGAACTCTCTATTTCTAGGGAAAAATGTCGAAAAAATATTCTAGAAAGGTTTTTCGTATATTCCGAGTTTAATTTTGCACTTTCGGCAAAAACTCGGGCATATTCGTAATCAGTGGGAAATTTTCGATTAAATAGAGCCTTTTAAAAGTGTAAAAACGGAAAAAAGTTTTTTTCGTTTTTCCTGGCCACTTTTCCAGAATTTCAGAAATCACGATATTTCAAAAGGTCGTAGAGTAGGTTTCTTCTATGCGATAAAGATTTATTTGGTGGGTTTGGAAAAGGTTTTTGCCTGACTTAAATAATGGCGTTGGATTCGTATCGATATCTCTTATAGTTTTCCCGGAAAGTTCACTTGAAAAATCGCAAAAAAAGAGGCAAAGGGGTATGTATGGAAAAATTGGCAAAAATCGATGGTTCAACTTTGAAATTCTGCCAAAAATTGAAAAATCATCGGATTTCAATTATTAAAAAAGCATTTTGAAGAGAAAATCATAACGAAGAGATTGAGCACAGAGTGGAGTGCCAAATCCTAAAGGAAAA
>JAPYZJ010005829.1:0-10915 GCA_030522765.1 Ophioninae sp. B BG-2022a
TTTTTTTTTTTTGTGATCGCACGTCGCGTGTTTTTGCACCTCCCGAATCGTCTCGGTGGGGTGGATTGGTATTCGGCTGCGGCGTTTCGTCACTCGTAGGCGCGAATTACGCAGAAGCGGCGCAGGCGCGGCGTACGCAGTACATTTTGCATAAAAACGTTAAACGTTTTTATACAAAATGTACTGCGTACGCCGCCGCCGCGCCTTTCGACCCTTCTGTGTAATTCGCGCCGTAGAATTTTCGAGAGTCGCTTGTTTGAGGATTGAAAGACTTCCCAATGATAAGTTTCCTTATTGACAAATCGTGGCCCCGACATGTACATAAACTTATCAGAATAATTTCGTCTATCTCGATAATGAAACTGAGGTAAAGGAAACGCGTTTGAATACATTTTTCATGCACGCTTTAAAAAGTTTAAGTCTTGATAATACTGCGTGTTAATGGTAATTTAATTTTTAAAGACAGTCCCCAAAATTCCTTGCCAAATTCGGGCACAATATTTTCGGATATGCGTTCGTATGAAATCGGAAAAACGATTTTTGAAAAAATACATCCAAAAATTCGTCCACTATTTCATCGTCTCCTCTGTTGTACCCCGACACGCCAGTGATCTCTATACCTAGCATATTTCGCCCTGTCACTCTTCCGATGTTTCCAGAACACCTTTACACATCTGCGCATCTGTCAAGCTAAGACGAAGGGCGGAGAAACAGAGGTAGAAAACGTTTTACGTGTACGATTTAATTGATTTACATTTTCATGAATTTCCACAGGTTCAGTATAACAATCGCAAAGATGCGCATGCAAAAAGCCGATCTCATTTACGTGCTATGTGTTTTTTGTGAAACGAAAATTTCGAATGACGCGCGTCGGAAACAATGAACGGTCGAAGTGTGAAATAAAAATCTTCGGCGTACGCGGTGCTCCGTCTTGTGGCGCCGTCTGGTAGCAAAATATCAAACTAAGTCCGTTGAACTGCGCTTCGTTGAATTTACGCCGAAATCTTTGTTACTCATTAAACGTGAATATATCAAATCGTAGCGAAAGAGAATTTCCGAAGACGATGAAAAGATTGATTTCCATATATATCCTTAAGTCGACATTTTCATTGGAGGTATAACTAAAAGGGTTCTAGTAAAAAAAAAAAAAAAACCGGAGACAGCGTTACCGAGAGTATGAGGAAAATCGTGGTTAAGGACGCGCAGAACACAGAGGACAGATAATTTCGTTTTTATACATTTATTGAAAACATTTTTTTTTGTATCATACAAATACTTCGATGATCAGCCTTTGGTTACAATTGTATAACAGGAACATACAAAACGATCGAGATACATGACGAGAAATTCTAACGACAATACTAGCATACGTGAGATTAAAAAATGAAAGATAAAATTAGTTTGAAATCATTCTCTTTTGTTCCTGTTCGTGTTCGCTTTCAATAGCTGGTTTACCGGTGTGTTCGATCTTGACGGGTTTGACGCGTTTGTTTTCAATGGCCTCGGGTTTTCTCGGCGTTACGATGGTGAGAACTCCGTCGGACGAGAGGGTCGACGATGTCTGTTCAGGATCGCATTGTTCCGGGACCATGTACTTCCTGACGAATTGTCGGGAAACAACGCCATGATCGTCCTGCTTCTCCTCGTGTTTACCCTCGACGACGATGAAGTTGTCGACGACCTTGACCTTGATCTCGTCCGGTTTGAACTGCTGAACGTCGAGAGAGACGTGAAACTTGTCCTTGTCGTTCTTCACCATCGACCATCCGCTTCGCTCGGCTTCTCGCATCAACTCGGCCCACGGACGATAATAATTCGGTTGGAATCGTGACTCCAAGAAAGATGATGGCATTAGGTCTTCCGGCCTCATCATCATTCCGAAATGTTGATCCATCAAACGGTGCGGACGATCCAACGTCTCCCACCAATGCGAGAAGAGTTTTGGCACAATGCTCATTCTTGAACGCATTCGATTTTTTCGATTTGATATTTTATTTGAATATACTCCCGTACGTTTGATACGACGCGATGCACTTTTTTCGCTAGCAAACACCGAACTGCGAGTATTCGTTTCGATTTTCGTTTGTTGTCTGAAGTTCCCGATCGCCGGCAGCGCGCTCTTATAGTAAACTCTCCCACCGCGCCAGTCTGATGTTTACGATGGCGCTAGTGCACGGCCCGGCGAGAACGAACGAGAATGTACTACGCACCTCCGTTTACTGTTCTCGAAATATCGAACCGAAAAAATGCTTGTTTGGGTTTGTTTGGGTTCATCCAAATTGCTTGGGTTTTTTGGGATCGTGACACGTAGACTGACGATTTCGTTAAATTTGGCGAAAATTGGCATTTTTTGGGTTCATACAGACTTTGATTTCGTTTTTTGGGATCGTGTCACGTCGACTGACGATTTTGTTTAATTTGGCGAAAATTGGCATTGTTTGGGTTTTTTTTGGGGTTTATCCACACTGCTTGGGTTTTTTGGGATCGTGTCACGTCGACTAACGATTTTGTTAAATTTTCGATCTGTCTTGATTATTGTCTTGAATAGCTCTGAAAGTTCTTGATTATTCACACGGGTGGTTCTCTGTTTTTGCGTGTACGAGCCAAAGAAATTTAGGTTAGGAACGTTCTAGAAAGAGAGAAAAAAATGTACGACAACATTTTTTGCAATTCTATGATTAGTATCTGAAAATAAATAACCTCTAACAGTAGTATGAATTTTTTCAGAATTTTTTGACTGCAATAAGGGCGTGAAAAGCGGCGGAAATGAATTACTTGAAATGGCCAGTTTTTTCGTTGGAAGATACTGGAAAAAGATTTACAGACGAAGTGTTAAAAAAAAACGACGGAATTATTAAACGAACGATTTGACGAGAAGATAAATAGATAAATAAGAATATCTCGTGGACTACGACCTTTCGCTACCCTTTGATTAAAAAGCTTTGAGACTTGAGTTTTTCGTAACAACGAAAAATCGAGAATTTTTGCCTAAATTCAGAAAGTTCTCGAGAGGTGCGTGAATATGTAAAAAGCGAAATCTTTGAAACGTCTGGGTCATTCGGGGCGGCTGTTTATCATCGAAGCAAAGGCCCAAAATACAGACGTAGCGAATACGCGTTATCTTCGCATCCGCGACAATACGCTCGTAAAAAAACATTCGACCGAAAACACGAGACGTTTCTCTCGTTTTTTTTTTCGTCTCGCGAAACAGGGGAAGCCGAGCGTGTGTGCGTTTCGATCGATTCTCTAGTCGCGAAGGTTCTGGCAGCCTCGCGAAAATTCGCCGGCCGGCACCGATTGCAGCGCCATTTCGGTGGCAACAAAACAAGCGGTGCTCGACAGAGAGCGATCAGTCGTGACGCGAACGCAAGCGTAACGAGATCGTAAAGAAGAAAGAAAAAAAGTTTTTCGCCGGAAGAAAAGCAAAGTTCGATAAAATTCTTGGAGGATATAAAAGAAAGAGAAAAATGTCGCTTTTGCCGTTGTTGTATTCGAACTGGTGGGAAGATTTGGAGCATCCTCATAGTCTGTTGGATCAGCACTTCGGGCATGGGATCTGTCCGGACAACCTGGTGATCCATCCTCTTCGAAGGCAATCGCCGTCGTACTTGACAGCCCCTCTGAGGACGAGTTTGACCGCCAGACCTGGCAATTTGTACGTTCGACCTTGGGCGGATTTGCTTCGTCAGTGGAATCAGGGAGGCGCCTCTACCGTCAAAGCCGACAAGGATCAGTTCCACGTATCCTTGGATGTTCAGCAATTCTCACCGGAGGAAATTGACGTCAAGGTCGTTGATCGAACCGTTATCGTCGAGGGCAAACACGAGGAGAAGCAGGACGAGCACGGCTGGATAGCGCGACAATTCTGCAGGAAGTACATCATCCCCGAGCAGTGCGACATCGACAAAGTCGTTTCGAAGCTCTCCTCAGATGGCGTCTTGTCTATCACCGCGCCGCGGAAGGACGCTCCCAAAACTTCGAACGAGAGGACGATCAAAATCGAGCACACGGGAAAACCCGCGATCCAAGAGAACGGCGAGGCCAAACCAGCGGAGAACAACGTCGAGAAGGAAGAGGACAAACAATAATTACGAAAAGTTATATACTTCGAGATTTCCTCCGATTTTCACTATTAAAAGCCTTCTTCGTGACGCGCGTGTACTGTGACGCTATTTAAAAAAAAAATAATATTGCATTTATATCTGTGAGCACGCAAGTTAGAATGTAGAAAAAAAGGTTTCCTACTGTATCGACTGAGCGAAAATAAATACTTCGTATTAAAGTGTAGATAATAATGTTTGTGTTTTATTTTTCATTCGAATCGCATCGTGGATTAAAAACGATTTTTTCTGGCTATAGACACGACTCGAGTTTGCAAATGGCGGATCTGATTTCCATATTGAGAGAACAAAGCTTTTCCGGTGGGCAGGATGTCAAGTTTTTTGAGTAACTGACACGACGCGAGAGACGATACGATCCTTTGTGAAGAAACTCAACGGTTCGAAAAAAACGGTTTTTATTTTTTGCGAGTATGAAATTCCATAGGGTTGCCTTTTGGGACAAAGAGAAACCCGAGCGAGATTCGTCGAAGGAGAATCGAGGATGCGGCGTGAGGGGAGCGCTTATGGTGAAGCGGCACGTCCCGTTGGAGTACCGGCTCGCTGTTTTCGACTACTACTGGATGATTCACAATCGATTCTTGTTTTTTAATTATTACAATTATGCATATAGCTTGATAGCCAATTGCGTCAAAAAACCAAAATGTTTTTCTTCGAGGATTAAATAAATAATAATACGAAGGGAAAGGGAATTTCGTAAAAAAAATAAATTTGACAATCGCACGAATATCTCTTTGAAATCGGTCGAGATATATGCCGTCGGAATATAGACTTTGGTAGAAAATTGCTTAATTTTATTTAGTAAATAATAGATCGAAAGAAAAAACAATTTAAACAAAAAAGATTGGTCTTGTGCGATGAGAATGTCAGACCCTTTGAAAAACAAGTTTGGTAACAATGTGGTCTCAGAGTACATACATTGTTACCCTGACCAAGTGGATGAGCCTGTAGGTTTATTGTTCTGTCCAGCGTCGAGCGAACCGTGAACCTAACTCGCTTTCATCGAAATACACACGCTCGCGATACATCACATGCACACTCTCTAACCCTCGGCTTTTATAAGCGAATAATTTCCGAGTTTCGAGTACTTTGTCGTCCAGTACGGTAAGAACCATTGTCGAGAGTGCTTGACGATCATAATTTACGGCGGTGTTTCTCAAAACGATTAAAATCCAGCGAGCGAGAAAATCCGATAAAAAAACCAGTCGCGAATCGATAAGAGAATGTCTCTGATCCCGATGCTGTATTCCGATTGGTGGGAGGATTTGGATCGTTCCCATGGAGTTCTCGATCAACATTTTGGTTTGCCGGTCGATCCGGAGGAAATCGCGTATCGTAGCAACGCCATCATGAATCGTTATCACCCCGACCACAATCTTGGTTATCCGTTCTTCCGCCGCATGCGGAGGCGCCACCATCCGTTTCATCACGCGCTGATGCGCCGCTACGGCAGTTTTGAAAAGTTCGGCTCGCCTTCCTACCGTACCGATCGAGATCGATTTATCATAAACCTCGACGTCAAGCAATTCACGCTCGACGAATTGACCGTGAAAACGATCGAGAGACAAGGACTGCTCGTCGTCGAAGCGAAACACGAGGAAAAGGAGGACGAGCACGGTTGGATCTCCCGTCAATTCACACGAAGATACAATTTGCCCCCGTCGATCTACGACCTTGACCAACTCGAGTCCAACCTCTCCTCCGACGGGATTCTCACGGTCACCGCACCGAGAAAGAAATCCTGCGGCGACATCAACGAGCGAATCATCAAAACGGTGTACACCGGGGAGCCAGTGGTCGTTGAAAATCGAGCCAATAAGTCCATCGTTGAACCGAACCCGCCCGAGGAGTATGGTCGGGATCATTCGCAACAGAGGGCGGCACATATGAGTCAACAGCGCGGCAAGAAAATAAACGTCAAAGGCGTTTAGACTCACACCTTTTTGCGTACAAAACTTACTTTGAAAAATAACCTTTGTTTCTTTTGTCAATTTATGTACAACAAAGCCAACAATGTAAACAACAATAATTATTAATACGAATAATATATCATGGTTACTGATTGATATTATTAATCATTTATAACGGTACATTGTTGTTAACAATAATTATTTTCGTGCGCTTATGTATACGTTGGCTAAAATGCATAAATATATAACTGTTGGATTCAAAATACTTGAAGCAGATTATTCACGCGTCTTATCGGTCTTAGCGCGCATGCACGGTAAACAAGCGATACGATCGATTCTGTCCCCTGGCGACGAGAATGTTCTGGATGGTTCTCGATATATTTATTGAGAACATTTTTGTTTTCTTTGTCAATATCATTATATCGAATTCCATGGCAGAAAATAGCGGATGGCGGAATAAACGGTCGGTATTGTAATTGAGGTTAGGTTGAAGTTACGATCGCCCAAGGGTCATTTCCGCTATGAATTTGCACATATATATACTGCTTCCTCCAGTCATTGCCACCGAATCGATATCATGGTAAGAGCTCGAAATTTCGAGAACCTTCGAATTATTTTACGAATCATGTATAATGGCATTGATGAAGTATAATAAACGAATTGTAGGCGTGTCGCGCCACGCAACGGACGCGACGGGACAACGAACTTATGCAGCGCTAATAATAACTTGACAACCGGCGAACGGGTTTACATTTGTATGCCGGCTCTTCGCTATACTTTTTGCTATAGTACGCAACGGGGTCTCGGTCACGATACGACAAGACAGTCGCGACGAACGTTCTGGGTTGCTCCCGAATGTTATGGAAAGAATATATGCAGCATAATATTGATGCCAGATTAATTCTCTTCGTTTATTTGATTTTTTTATTTCATTGTTTTTATCGTGCGATATATTTTGTCGTTTAATATTAACTTTTTAATATATATATATGTATGAATATTATTGGAGAATATTTCTGGAAAACAAATCATCCTAGCGGGTTAAGAACGATTGATGACTGTATTTGCCCTACTGATCAAAAGTTTCCACAATCCTTGAGCGAACTGTATAAACCCGTTTGTTTGGTTTTTTTTTCCAATCTACTCGTCTGTCCGGCACGAAACCGAGGGGAATCGAAAGTGCGAGTTGTCGACGAGTTGAGGTTGAAACGAAAATCCTGTAGATATTTGTTTTCAAAATTTAGCTGACGGAAATAGCCCTGTATCAGGACCCAAACAAACCCAAACTCGACAATATTCCAAGGAAGGTTTGCGAGGAAAAAAAAGGGTTTTAGGTTTTGGTCAAGCTTAAACACTCATTTGATTTCTCATGAATATAATAAAGAATCGAGAACGTTGGAAGCAGCGCGATCGATGTGCGCATTCGTTTATTTTCCTTCGAAAACACGACACAAGTCCGGTGAGTCAAATTTATTTCACGAGATAGATTTTTCGCGAAGCTTCTCGCTCCGTCTTGCTGGCAACGGCTGGGGTAACGTTCGTTGATTCTTCTGTTTGTATCGCGGGAAGCTTCTCGATGTTTCGGGTGCCGGCCGGTACGCTCGCAGCGCTATATAAGCTCGGCGCTTCGCTCGGACCGGCATCAGTACAAAAGCAAACCTCGAGAGATACGCATCGAAGTTAGCGAGCAGCAAAAAGCTCAACCAACAAAAAACTACGATTGAAAAGTTTCAAGCGTTAAAAGCTACGAGTACACACGAAGTTTATTTGATCGAAATAATAAAATCGTTGAATTTTCGTAAAAGTTAACGAAAGAAAACAACCGAAAAATGTCGCTTGTGCCATTGTTGTTCTCCAACTGGTGGGAAGAGCTCGACCATCCTCACCGAATATTCGATCAAGATTTCGGTCTTTCCCTTCGACCGGAACAACTATTGAGTCCTCAAGTACTCGACAACCTACTGGTATGTCCAGTTCGCGATCGCAATCTCGGCTCGAGAAACCCTCTCCTTCAACTTCGTCATTATATGAACGACGTCGCAAGGAAGGCTGGCAGCACCGGCACGTCGACCGTTAAAGCTGACAAGGACAAGTTTCAAGTAAGCTCAATTTTATTTGAAAATTTTCTGTCGATGCCGTTATCGATCGTCTCTAAATTATCGTCAGCTAAATTCCTGTATATTATCAATCTGATCGTATTACCAACCAATCTCATAGCCATAAACTTAAAATGATTTTTAACACGCTTTTTTTTTGTTTAGGTGATTTTGGACGTCCAGCAGTTCAAGCCTGACGAGATAAACGTAAAGGTGGTCGACAAGTGCGTCATAGTCGAGGCGAAACACGAAGAGAAGAAAGACGAGCACGGCTGGATATCCCGTCAGTTCGTGCGAAGATACATGATCCCGGACCAGTGCGACATCGACCAAGTCAGCTCCACCCTTTCGTCGGATGGTGTGCTCAGCATAACTGCGCCTCGTAAGGATCAGCCGAAGATCGAAAACGAGCGATCGATCAAGATCCAACACACCGGTCAACCGGCCGTCCAGGAAAATCCCAAAGAAACCAAGAGCGTCGAAGACAAGAGCGAGAAAGCGGCTGCCAAGAAGTGAAGATCGATCGATTCGATAAAACTTGTATTCACGAATGTTCGCCGTTCGATAGATTCGCCTGTGTGTTCCTAAATTTTCGCATCTTCGCTATTGTATTGTTCACTCATCTTTTATATATCATTCGACATTTCTCTTTCTAAGGATTCGTGAAACTATAAGTATTCATTTAAGTCTGCGAGTCTCCCTGCGAGATTCTTAGTCATTAAGGATCTATAATAAAATTTAAGATTCGAGTCTGGATTGTTTCAATCTTTAAATCTTTAAAGATCTCAATCTTTAAAAGATTTTGTGTAACTTGTTAAGGGTGTATAAATAAAGAGACGTAGAATTTAAAAAGTATCAATTTGCGTTTATTTTTTCGCCACCCGAAAATTGTTTTTCAGGAGTAAAGATTCATTTTTGTTTCTGCGTGGGAATTCTTGGTCGCGAGTTTCTAAAAATAGTCGAGGCGTACGAATTGCATCAATCGTCGAAAGATTCAACGATAGCGTCGTGTAAGGGCTGTATAAATAAAAAACGTTGAATTGAAAAATAGTAATTCCGTTGTTTATTTGTCATAATCAAGAAAATTTGCCGAGTTGCATATTCGAAGGGGAGGGCACCGTTAGTTTGATTTTCGTTTTATTCTATAGTTCGGCATGTACAAACTCTTAAAAATATATAGATCGGTACAATATACAATGCGGAACTTCTGCAGCTCTAAGCGATGATACCGGCAGGCCAAAATCGAGCAAGTGGGAAATGGAAGCAGAAACGACGATACAGCGTCGATTTTGAACTATCGAATTCGCACTTCTACACCTCTTTTCGTGTTATTGAGCGAAAAAAGAGATATTTTGAAGATTTCTTTTCAAACGAGTACATATAATGGTAGATACGTGCGATTATATTCAAAATCGGGGGGGCAAAGAAAATGGACGCGCAACTCGATGTTTTTCGATCTCCAGGATTTTATACCTTACTCCCGTATTTACATCGTTATATTTATATGCGTTCGGTTTTTCAATACGCTGCAAGTGCTTTTAATATCAGCTGTCCTTCAGAACCTCCTTCAATATCGAGCCCGTGTTTCTGGACGGTACGAAATCTGGAAAGGACGGAAGCGTAATACTGGAAAGAAGAAGGCCCGACTGCGTTGACGAGGACGAGTGTTGTCGACTGTGACCCGGTCGTGATAGAGACTGAAATCATGTTTTTTTTTGTTTTTTTTTTTTTTTCGTTAATACGATACACGAATTTCCTTCGTCGAAGGATTTGAGGGACATGTCAAAGTTTCAAAATATTGTTGATTATTCAAATACTGTAGAAAATCAGCTCGTTCTAGTCTCAGTATTATCTACTTTGAGAAAAAAAAAATGTTTCCTTCGGGTCCAATAAACTGGCCAGAATTCAGTAAACTATTAGAGCCTTCACGTTCGAATATTTACACGTTAATGTTATTTTTTTTCAAACCTGATAGACTACTTTGTTAAAGTGTAGTTTGACAATATTTTTTACGAATTTATTTTTTATTTTATTTAACGAATTTATTTTTTATTTTATTTAACGAATTTATTTATTAATTTTTATTTAACGAATTTATTTTATTTACCGAATAACGACATATATTTTTAACGAATAAATATCGAACCGATATGTTCATCATATTGGTTATTCCTTGAAAAACAAATATTCGAAAATAGTTCTAATTTTCGAATCGTAAAGCCTTGAAAATCTGAAGAATCCATATCTTACCGAATTGGTTATAGTCAAAGGAGGCAGTTGTGGTTTGGGTCTCGACTCGCTTTCCAAAAACCTGACGAAGGCGGCGGACAGCGAGGCTTCATCGTCCTGTCGACAAGCCACGAAATTTACCGTTACGACCGTCATGAATTTATCATCGGTTCGAAAAACCGATTTTTACGATAAGATCGATTCGTTGAAAACGCAGTAATATTTGTTTTTTCATAGGATTGGAATTAACCTTTGCAATCGCGGAGCTTCCGCTTCCCAATAATCCGGAAAACCATCCGGCATTGGCGGTCGGATGATTGAGGCCTATTCTATCCCTCTCCGCGTCGTCGAATTCCAATACAGTCGCAAAGACTCGCAGCACCGAGGATTTGTCCATCGTCGAGGCTGTTAGGAAGCCCAGCAGCAGATTTTTCACCAAGTTTCTGCAACGACAAATAATGAACGAATAGCGGAAAAAATAAAAAAATAAAAAATCTCGTGACCTTACGTACCTTCGAAAGGTCGAGAAATATTTTTAATATAAAAAAAATATATATATATA
>JAPYZJ010005830.1:0-10915 GCA_030522765.1 Ophioninae sp. B BG-2022a
AGAATTAAAAAAGTTTATGATTAAAGTACGATCGAAATAAGTATTCAACAGACCAAAATACATAAAAATTATGCTTGCCTTAGATCTCAAAATTTTTTTCTCGCCAAAACATCGAGGTTTCACTATTTTTGGGTTTTTTTGCAATTCACTTAAAATTGAAGGCTGGACGACTTAAACTGACTTGAAATTCGTATTCAGCGGGTCGAAAAACATGCCCGTAGATAGGTGGCGCCCGGTGTACAGACAATTTTTTTTTTGTGTGTCGGTGTAATTATTAAATATTTAATTGTTTTACTTATTTTACTTAATAACGAACTAATCAAATGATTTGTTATCAATGCAATTAGTAATAAAATCATAATCATATGTAAATATTTAAAACAATAAATAATTAAAATAATTATTGTTTTAATTTTTGCTGCTGAATTACTGAAAACGATTGATTTGGCTTGCTACCGACTTTAAGAACGAATGATTTTTATGGGCACGCTATTAAACTGCAAATATTTTCAAATATTTTATAGATGTTTATTTTTTTAAGGGTCAACGATGATACTAATTTTAGAAAGAAGTAACGAAAGTATAATTACAGTAAAAAAGATACTAATTAATGATAGCACGTTCGTTTTTATTCGGAGGTTTCTACCAGCGTCCGTCATTCGCCCAATCTCTTTTAAAGTTGAATCTGGAAGCTCGTACTGAGTCAACTTCCGAGACATAGTAAACGGTTTGGAAAAAATAAAAACCGACTTCGAAAAACAGAATTTGAAAGGAGAAAAAATAGACATCGTCTTGTAAAAAAATAAAAATGGTCTTCTAAAAAAATAGAAATTGATTTTCAAAAAATAAAAATTGTCTAAAAAAAATAAAGAATATTTTAAAAAAATATAGAAATCGACTTTAAAAAGAGAAGTCGTTTCAAATTGGGAAATAAGCAATTAAAGTGAACATTTTTAGATAATGTTTCGGTATTGAGATATTTCGGCGATATCTGTAACCAACACGAAATTTTCTCCGCTGGTAACTCAGCGAGGCGACTTTGTACTTGAACAAACTTTGAACCCTTGAACTCGGGATTGACGGGGGCTATCGAGGTCTCGTATCGTCCGAAAGAACAGGAATTGCATCTTTCCTCACGCGCTCTTCAGCCGGTTCCTCCCAGATCCGATATTGGGGTCAATCCGAGGTCGATAACTCGTTTACGTTTCGTCGCGAGATTATCTCCGTAGCACGTTTTTAGTCGGAGATAAGAAGGAAGTCACGTTGAAATCGGGAAATTTTCCCGTTTCGAAACACGTGAGCTTTCGCGTATTTTCATACATTTCCGTGCTCTATGACGTCTCCTAACGTTGTCCAGGCAGAAAGACGCCAACCGTTATAATCCAACAAAGAAAATGATGCCATTATCAATAATTCAATTACTCATTTTGGTGTTGCGAAGATAATCCTTGTCTGCCAAAAAATGGGCGTTTCAAATCTGCGTGTTTTTTTTAATTTAATTTTTTGTTTTTATGCGAAATCCAATTGCACTTATCACTGAGCCACAATGCAGCTTCGAAGTTTTATCAAAATTGCCTGAACTTTTATCGCATATACTTGTGTTTTTGTTGCTGAAAATGCTCGTAATTTCGTCAATTACTGCAATTTATTTTAATTCGCTCGAGAATTCTCGAAGTAATCAAATCGAGCAAGTTTTCGATATTCGCTTGATCATTAATAAAGTCGTTTAAATTTGTTTAATCATACGACAGCTGACCATTCTTTTCAAAAACATCCTATTGCATCGACAAATTGCATTCTTTGTTCAGATTGTTTTTTTTTTTCGGTTAAAATTAATTGCTTGTCTCACGATAACTCAATTAGCAAAATGCAAACGCGAATAGGACTTTTGAACGACCTTTGCTCGAACGTTCAATATTTTTTCGGTATTCCAAATTCGATATCGGTGATACTTAGCGTAACCCAAGAGTCGGGAGGTCATCTAGCCATAACGCATCCGTATTTGGCCAGACTTTGCAACACGATTTTCCTCAAAATCATTAATTGTATTTATAATCGGCCGAAAGTTATTTTTCTTCGGTACTTTTTCTTTCAACCTTCAACCAATTATTCGCGAATTCTTTATGCTTGCTGGTGCACTTTTTTTTGCAACTTTCAACTAATTGGTCGAAAGTTATCGTTTGTTGCGTTTTAAAAAAAAAAAAAAGGAAACAAAAAACGTATGGAAATAAAGGAGAGATTGTGCATCGTCGACCAAACGCCCTCGACCTCGTCTCTCACGACTCGAGTGTTGACACTCCCGAGTTGGTAAATCACGTTGATGCAATTAGTGTGAAAAAAAGAGGTAGGATACATACGCGAACTTAATTGGCATTATTCGGGTGAAACGCATACGTCAATAAGGGTTTCGAAGGTAAACGACCAAAGAATTTTGCGATACTTCGGTATTCGCTCGAAATTCAGGTCTTTGTGGCGATCGATAAAAAATAGCGTCACGTCAATTTTTGTGCCAGGGCCAGTTATACGCCCTGGCTTTATTCACGCACACGTGCGTCTACCTTTATATGGAGCATTTTGAGTCCGATCTCTCATGTTCTATCTCTCAGATTTTCCCAAATATTTCTCACGCCTTACTTCAACCTGAAAATATCTACTTTTCGGGTTTCGTTTGAGTTAAGCTCAATCGTAAACATCAAGAAAGTGAACGATAAAAACATTGCGTTCGATTATCTTGAATATTTTTTAACGATAGGAATATTGATTTTTTTTTTCGAAGATATATACGACCATCTTTTTTATTTCAAATAAAATCCGATTTCTTTGTTAGAAAGAAAAAAGCGACGATTTTTTCAATGGAAATGCTGACAAATGATTTTTATGAAAAATCGCAAATTATGTGAATAATATTCACACAAAATTGTCTTGTTATTTTCTTTTCAATTTTTTTTGGACAAAAATTATTTTTCTTTTTTTTCACAATTCTATTTTTCTAAAGAAAAATATCTGTTTTACAGAAAAATTCAATGCTCTCTTTGTACAGAAACAAAGCGACGGGCTTTTCTTTAAAGAAAAAGTGAAAAAATAATTTTCATGAAAAATCTGGATATTTATGTCCCAAAAATAATTCAAAGATTTTTTTTACGAATCCTTCCATAGCCGATAATGAGATACTTTTGTTTTTGGTAAAATTATTGTTAAATATAATTTAATAAAAAAAAGAAAATGCCGATAATGGTGAGGCTTGTCGTAACGACGTGAAAAAAAATCGTGGCAGATTCCAGACCGCGTGGAACGTAGATCGGGCTGTTTGTTCGGTATCTCTTTGGATGCTCGAATCACCGGAATTAAGCGACTACGTGTTCTTGAATATCAAACCCTCAATTACTATAACCTGCATGTAATTTCGGAGCGATAATAAATCGAAGGATAAATTGCGTATAGCATACATCATGACCCATTACAGCTTCGCTGTTTTATTTATTATCGTTATCGTTATTATTATTGGAGCCATTTGAGTGATGGGGAGCATAAACGCGTTGAATTTGTCTTTTCCTTCTTCTTTATATTCGGCGTCAAATCTTCGGCAAATTATTTTTCACACGTTTCTTGGAACCAAAACAAAACTCATTTTCTAAATTCGTTTGGGTTAAGATCCAATGTGCAATAATTATATTTTAATATTTGCCGATGTTCAGGCGACATGTTATAAATTATATTAATAAATTTATTTATTTATAAATTATAGATTATAGATTATATACTACAGATTTATGAATTATATTAATAAAGCATAAATAATATTTAATTTAATGGATATATTACATTTTTGCTGATAAAGCCATTTTTTGTTCTTTTCCAATTTTTATTTCTATTTTTCAGGTTTCCATTTTCTCAGAGTTCTTCTTTGATGCACTCAATTTTACAAAACGATGTTTTATTCATCGCGCGAACTTTTTTAAATAGATCATGCGTTTCTGACATCATCAAATACCCGTGGCGAATTCATTTCTATTTCGTATCCAAACCACCGCACATCCGGTCGCCCGCGATAAAGTGATCTTTGGTCATTTTACAAAAAATTTGAATAAATTATTTTTCACAAAAAATAAAGCGCAGATAAAACTTTTTTTTCCGTTGTATAAGTGCGAAACGGTCGACGATACGAAGCTGATTCGATCGTGATAACGTTTCGGGAATTAGAAAAAGAAGATTAAACATTCTGTTTCCAAATTCCAACATTCCGACCGTAATGGCTCGATCGTCTCAACAGCGGACAAAACTGTTGTTTCATTGGTAGAACGATCCGTTAATGACGTCATGTGACTGTTTCCTGCGTCAGCTTACTACTCCAATATGAATATGTATATGCATAGTCCATATATTTTTTGTTGTTCCATATGATATAATATAATATATTGTGTATACAGCGTTGGCCAAAAATATTTGGCATTTTGCAATTTTTCTATCCGGACAAAAAATGAAATATCGCGACACGAAAGAATCGTGAAGCAATTTACTGAACGGGATTTTTAACTGGATAAAGTCAGTTTCATATTGATTTTTTATTCGTATTTTTACGATTTTTTCTGTAGTTCGTAGGTAATTTTGAAAATAACGTTTTCTCACGATTTTCGTACTTGGCAAAAACGCGTGGGTTGACTTTTTACGTTTTGCGATGAGTTCTCGAGCTGAGTTATTGCGTTTTCAACAGGCCGTTTGTTAAGTTAGTTTCCGACTTTTCGTCACCAAGATATTTAATTTCTTTTCCTCGATATAAGATTTACAGGTTGACAAAACATTCTCCGAGTAAACATGCACGACATAAGTCCAATATACCATTTTATCGTTTCATTTTTGCGAGTTAAAAAAAATTTACTCATTTATTGATTTTTTTGTTGTTTGGAACAATTTTTATTTATATTAAATACAGGTCGATCAATCGAATAGAAAAGCATCGAAAAAACGATTGTTCTCGCAGCTGTGTGCATAATCAAATACTTTTTTTTTTCACGATTTGCAGGAAAAAGACATTAAGCATTCGATCCTCGCGCGTAATATCGTGGTCGAATGCGTCAATTCGAGGGATTCATTACAAATTACGCGAACGCAGAAAAAAATGTGTTGATACGTGAATCCGTGGACAGAGAGGAAGATTTGCGGAATGTAGAAGTTAATTAATCGACGCAAATCACCGATACGGGTGTGAACTCATTCTAAGGATAAAAAGAATCGATCGATTCTTCCCCCTGATCCCCTTCTACGTTCGTCCACTTTTTCCATCAGAAAGCTCCGTCCTCGATTTTATTCTCCTTTTATACGAGATCACTCTCACTGGATACGTATTTTTATTTATTTTTTCGATACAAGTAAGTGACTGAATCAAGTATATATTTACAATCAGGAGATTGTTTGCAACTTTTTCGATATTTAATTTTTTCCTTACGAAATTTCGAACACAACTCTGAAGAAGTATGGACGAAGAAATATCCAAAAGATTTATCGATTATTTCAATTATTACTTCGGAATAAATATTTTTTAATAATTCTGATTTTCGTCAGCGTAGTGTAATCCTTTAAGGCATTATTGGATCGTGGATTTACAAGCCTGCATCATTACGTACATGTGCAGCTTTGATAGTTAAATCAATAATAAATTAATCCTTAGAAATGTTGATTTTCCACTTTCAATAATAATTCAAGTCAAATTTGACGATATTGGCATATACTGTTCTGACAAAAATGAAACAAATGAAAACTGAAAGAACAATAACCCTAGTTACGGTAATTATTAATAATAATATTCAGACAAACTCGAGATCGGAGAAACTCGGGTTATTGTTGTTTCAGTGTTCATTTATTTCATTTTTGTGAGAACAGTATTTCGCAAATGATTCTCTAACTTCACGAATAAGCCGGAAAAAAATGCAAATTAGCATGAATTAATGAATTGTTGAGATCGACGATTCTCGATGAAATAAATAAACGAGAAAAACCAACAAGTGTAAAAAAAAAGATGATCGATTGAGAACGAGCCATTCCAACCGATTGGTGTATTCGAGTCTCGATCGTTTCGTTCTCTTTTTTCATCGCGACCCGGTATCATGAGATCCGCTTGCTATTACGAGCCATAATTATATGTTTTGACTCGTGCATTTTTGTGGAGAAACAAAAAAACGTATATTTCAACAACAATGAGGAGTCAATCTCATTAGCGTGATAATTAATAGCGTGATCCATGAAAGATTTTCTGCACGCCGAATTGCACGTTACTCGATGGGGGGTGAGTATTAAAAATAAATTGTAGAAAACAAAAACAAATTTGTTACGTGCGAGAAATGAGGGGAAAACCCGATATAAATATTCCAGAGTTCTCTCGTATACCTGTCCTTTCGATGATCACTTTTTTTTTCGTTTCAGCGCTCGTTTTTTCGCATACGGACGAGGAGCAATCGAGCACGCGCGCGACGATGCAGCGGCGATGCTACGACGAACAAAAAAAAATGCATCCAGCGATGTTTTTCTTTTTTCGTTTCTAACAAATTTTTTCTACTTCAACTACGATGTTCGATCGCGCACGAGATACATAACAAAAATAAAAAATCCACGATCATTATCGCAAACGCACTCTCTTCCACGACATTATAATTCCTCGCAAGATCCGTTGAGAGAAATAATAAAAAGAAAACAATAAAAACGATGAAGAAAAAGAGAAACGCGAATCACCTGAGTTTCACGAACTTTGTACTTATTGACAATTATGCAATTATTCTGTGATGCAGGCACGCATGGGGACAATTATATATTCATATTCGAGGTGGCACGGGGGGGTGGGGGGATAAATATCGCATGAGTCGCATTTCCGGATCCGTGGAATTCTCGTTATATTGCGATTAATTTCGCTAATCACTCTTCGCCTCTACGTGTTGTCTTTTTTTTTTAGATAATTGGTACAATTTATTTTGAATAAATTTTTACAAGTAATCTGAAACAATTTTTTTTTTTCAACTGTCCGGAATAAGTTTGACTTTGACAATTTGTTGAAAATTTTATCGAATTGTTTTTATTGAATCGTTTGGTATTGTTCGAATTGTTTGTTAGATTATTTAAATGGACAAACAATAATTTGTCCATTAAATAATTGAAAATCCCAATGATTTTAATGTAAATAATTTATCATTTCCAATTATCTAATTATTGAAAAAGATGAATTATTGATTGAAGAATTCATTGAGTTATTCAATGATACAACAATTAATGTACAATTATTCTATGAAGAACTATAATTTCTCAAATTTTTAAAAATTCAGCGATTTTTCAATATCCATTCTGTCATACCTTATATTTATAACGAATAAAAAAAGGAGCGACGTAAAAACGAGGAAAAGACCATTTTTTAAATGAAATAAAAAATGCGTACGAAAAATAGTAATTTTTGGTACTCACTGTCACGTGCAACGGAATAATTTTTCATGAAAAATCATTCTCTTACCGTGTTGGTCATTCCTTCGCTATCGCCCCCAATTTTTTATATCTCTCGGACGAAATTTTTCATTCACTATTTGCTCCCCCTTTCTACGCCGTTATTCTAGTTCTGGGCGCGTCCTCCCGAGTTTCAGCGTATCCCACAGGTCGTTAAAGTGTTCGATCGAGAGTTTTCGTGGGCCTCGGACGCAATATCCCCCGGAACTTGACATCTCCGCGAATTGCCGTCGAAGTTTCCACGATTGCTCGCGATTGCAAATATGCGGAGAACAATTAGTACCTCGTATCGTACAATAGTAAAAAAAATCACGAATTATACGCTTTCCTTAATTTGTGAAGTTCTCATTTGGACCAGACTTTGATTCGATACGTGGTGGTTGTCCTCGGCGTAGAATCGTTTTAAATAAATAGCAAAAAAAATGTATATTTTTTTTATAACTAGTATCGAATAATGTATACTAACATTTCTCTCAAATATTACTAATACCTCAATTTAGAATTATATATTATATTTAAAAGTTATCTTCGTTGCTAACATATCTAATACGAATTTCCACTTCGTTTCTCTTATTCCGAAAATATAAATAAATAAATAAGCAGTAATGATTTCATTTATTCAGATAACGTTTTCAGGTACAATTTTAAAACTCACGAAGCAAACGCTGCTGATTATTTCAAGCAAATAATTATTTATCGATTTATAATTAATCCTCAAGCATCGTTCATTTGTTCAGCTATAATTAGTTCGTTCATCAAATTATCGTTTGTTTTTTAAATTATAATTAATCAGTAAGCATTAGTCTTTTGTTGAATTACTCTTAATCATTAATCATTAATTTAGTCGTTCATCTATAATTAATATAACGTTATAATGATATATAATAACAATATAAAGGTAGTTACAGGAATGAAATCATTAAGAAACGGGTTAGGACATTACAAAAAAGAGTGTGCAATAACAAACATTTCGTGAAATCGTCGAACCTAAATTTTTCAATTACGTTTCACTGACCATCAGTAAAAATAGTCTCGAAATTCCAAAGTGTCTGAAAAGACTCATTGAAAGCACTTACTGATACGTAATTTTCCAACGTAGCCGAACATCTTCTCAGCGTTTGTTCCTTTTGACGGGGTTTCGAGTGAGGCGACGAAAAAAAAATGATCGTGAAGAATGAGTTTTTTAAACTGCAGAAAAGTGGCTCATTAACTGACGCGATTTCTTCGTTCTTTCAATATGATTTTCCGTTCGACTTTGAAACTCGAAACTTTTTATCCGTATTTCGCTGTATCGAGTGCAGATCACTGATAAGTGATCACTTTATTTCAATTTAAAAGAAACAAACGAAAAAAAATTATGTTGAACGTCAAAACATGGGAGTGGTAGAAATTTTGTTAGACCGCTCCGAACAGGAATAATTGTTCAATCGATGACCATTCCCGACTCTACTTTCGAGACGAATGTTCACATGTAAGACGACTAAAAAGATCCCGCTTTTTAGTCGTCTTTTCTCCCCTCCTGAATCGAGTATTTACGATTACGCGCTGTAGGTTTCGTTTTTTTTTCTTCATTTTTCTTTTTTTTTTTGTCGATCGTTTCCCGCGTGGCAGCATCGAGTATCAGTGATAAGAATTGCTGCGACGAACGGATCCCGCGATCGGTCCACATTAGATATTAGCCAACGACTTCGTGAACGCCAGTCGTGGGAGATAGACACGAGAAGTCACTACTATCTAATTGGGTCTGCGAGGGTTAAAATCCCTCCAAAGAAATGCCAAGACGGTCGAGAGGAAAATACTATAAACTGTATACCGGTCGTTGACCCAATATTAATTGTCACTAACGAAAAAAAAAATCGTATCATCCGTAATCAAGATTCAATTTTACGATAAGCATTGATAATCGATCAATTTTCGTATCCGGAAGTCATGAAAATATACGGAGGGTAAAAAAAGTATTCGAACATCGCGTTTTTTTTTTCTTCAAATTGTTAGAATATTTTGCGAATTTTATTTAATTTTCCGATTACATTTTTTGCTTTTTTTTTTTAATTTATTTTTGTATTTTTGGCGGAAAACCGGCGGTTTTTTCCCGTCGTCAACGTTGCGTCCTTTCCTTCGATTCATCCTTCGACATCATTCTACTGCGTCTCATCTCAGTTATTTTCTTCATGTCCTTCTTGGTCAATGCCAATCCTGATACACAAACGTTTAGTGCCGTTGAGATTTGTGACTTTGTTGCGAATATTCATTGCTTCCTTCATTGATTAATGATAGGTCGATTGGAGTAGCAATGTTAGTCCAATCAAAGACGAAGAAGTAAAACCTAACGGGGCTGATGGATGTGACGAGTATTCTACGTAATCGCTGGCTCATATCTAGCATAATACTCCGATTGAAAAATGAGGTATGATAAAAATGAAGATTAGTGTGGTTTGAACAGCGATTGGTGATTGTCCTGCCACTTATTTTCGAAAGTGGAAGTGCATTTGTTTTTTTTTCATGGATACGTTCGATCGTTTCTTATTTTCTTCACTTTTTCCTCAATGTCCAAAATGATAAGGTATTATTGAATGGATATTAATCGTTAACATTTCGTTAACATTAATCGTTAACATTTTTGAAAATCTGAGGTATAATGAGAATGAAATAATAATACATGAATTAGTTTGAATTTTCTTTATAAATAATTTAATTGTTATAAACATATGAGTTCAACACGGTTCTTATGAAAATATGATAACACGATACAGGATCGACCAAATAATAAAATAGGGACATAATTTCCTAAAATCCATAATTAATCATTTGTAAAATAGTAAAATATTTATTCGAACGATCAATTAATCAATGATCTTTGGATAAGTGAGTATAGATCGATTTTTTGAGAATTTTTTTTTATGGTCAATTGGAACAGATGTTCAATCATTGACAAAACCTCAGTGAAGCACGTGCCAATGTCGTGAAATTTAACTTGAATTATTATTGAAATGAGAAAATTATAATTTCGAACTGTGAATTTATTAATATATTAGTTGTTGGGGTTCCTTTGTTCCATGTACACCCTTGCCGGTTTTTACATATCTCCTCTCTTTTTTCTCCTCGAGTTCCAAATTCTCCGTGCCTCCGTAACCTTCCATTGGTTCATCTTTTTACTTCGCTAAGCTAACCTACCTATAGTGCGTCCACAGCTGACTTAGCTACACTATACCGCATTCGCCGAGGACACGGGGAAACTGTGAAAAACCCGTGTCGGTATAGACAGCCCTGTATTTGCCTGATTCTTTGGTGTACACACTTCGTATTGAAATATCTACATCAAAGTCTCAGAAAAAAAGGCCTCCCGCTCACTGGTCGATGCGCCAGCCAGAGCACGGCTAAACGGTCACCGCACCAAGTATCAGCCTCTCTCGATGCTGCTTAACTTCGGTGATCG
>JAPYZJ010005831.1:0-26080 GCA_030522765.1 Ophioninae sp. B BG-2022a
GTGTATATTTACGATTTACATACTTTAAAAAATACGAACAATAATATAATAATTTTACGGTATTTATATAATAAATATATACCATAATAATAACAATAACAACAACAATAATAATCATTATTTGCCCAAGTTCTCGTAAAGAACGTACGTAATGCAAAATATCAATTAAAAGTATGAAACATTGAAACTGCAATATTTCGTTACACTTGATATATCATTAAGTTCATAGATATCCCGGAGAGGGCAGGACCGGACTATACCCCGTTAGGTTTTGCAGCCGATATACGTATACGTATCCGTACGCTTTTATTTCGGGCAAATTGGACTCGCTGAGAAATGGAGTGGTCCATTCTAGCCGCAGAGAGATAGAGAGAGATGAAAGCCTGTGCAACCGTTCAGAAAAGTAATCCCTCTCTCTCTCTCTCTCTCTCTCTCTCTCTCCGTATCTCTCGTTTCTTCTGTCCGAAGCATTCGAGACATCGAAACTGAGCAAATAGAAAAGCGAGAGACTTCGAAGCCCGCGAAGCAAGGAAGACGAATAACGTTTTTGGGGGATAGCTCCGCAGGACTCGCCTACTGCGTTACAGCCTGACCGTAGAGTGCTCGACCGACAGCCGACAAATGGATGCCCGTTTGTATTTCCGAGCGTATTTCACTCGACGGACAGTGACCGGCGAAGTCCATGGCGAGCTTGCGGTGCGCTTTATTCTCCGTAAACCTACCTTCTTTTCTCGACACACCGGGTGCTCCGATCACTGTCAACGACCATTCGAAAAGGAACGCTTCCGATGACTCGGGACTCAAGGTCATCCAAGGTCATTCGGGGTTATCCAAGGTCATTCGGGGTCATCGGTGTCATGAGCCACACGAAAGTAACGGGTACGATGACCTACGACTCAAGGTCATCGAATGTCTTGCAAGGTCATCCAATATCATGCCAGGTCATTCAATATCATGCAAGGTCATCCAATATCATGCAAGGTTATAATCTAAGGAAATCCAATATCATGCAAGGTCGTCCAATATCATGCAAGGTCATCCAATATCATGCAAGATCATCAAATATCATGCAAGGTCATGAAATATCATGCAAGGTCATCCAATATCACGCAAGGACATTCAATATCATGCAAGGTCATCCAATATCATGCAAGGTCGTCCAATACCATGCAAGGCCATCCAATATCATGCGAGGTCATCCAATATCACGAAAGGTCATCCAATATCACGAAAGGTCATCCAATATCACGCAAGGTCATCCAATATCACGAAAGGTCATCCAATATCACCCAAGGTCATCCAAGGTCATTCAGGGCCACATCGAGATGAATTTCATTCGTGGACGGTGTACGACGCTTCTCTCAACGTCTTTCCTCCACAAATACGTCTTCGCGCTCAGTCATCACTCGGATGACCTTGGACGACCTTGATTGACCTTGCTCAAGGTCATCGAGTGCGTTCTGGCAGGAATAAAAGTCCTTCAAACGCTACTCGAAGACGAAAGCTACCCCGATGATCTTAGGTTGCCTCGAATGACCTTGAATCGTAAACGGTTCTTTGGATTGGCCCAAGGTCATCCGTGTAGCTCCAGTTAGTACGAGAAGTCTTTAAACTCGAAAATAGCTACTCGAAGACGAAATCTGCATCTATGACCTCATTGACCTTCAATTGTCGTCTATCTCGTTTCTTACGGAAAGTCATTGGCGAATCGTGCCGATTTTTGTCGGTACACCCGTTATAAACGAACGCGTCGAGCTCCGAGGACACCGGAAAGTGGCGAGTCCGCGCTCCTGCAACAGCCAGAGGCAGCGCAAACCGCCACTTTCATCCCCATCGAACCCTCGCGAAAAGTTCATCCTCGGATACTTCAAACTCGCGTATTCGTCGAAACGTCACTCCTTTTGCCAATCCCTCTTTTGCTCTTTCCGATACATCGACGGCTGGTTGTTTTTTTCCATCGGTAACCACAACTTGTTCACAGGCTTGCAAACGCTGAGTTCAGCATACTCGATTGCGATTGTATTTACCTCGATCGAGCTCTCCCTCTCATTCCTGATGAGGTTGAAGTTCGCAACGTTGCGAGGCAACGAAAATAATTTTTTTTTTTTATTTCTCTATTTCTTTTTCAATATAATCGTAATTAAAATATCTCAATAATTATACAAATCTTTATTGTGATAACATAGAATTCAAATAGAAAAAAAAATAACGATGCGAACTTCAAGTCCATCATTCTTGCCGAACTGAATATCGGAGAAAACTCGGTTCGAACAATCGATCGATGTGCCGGGACCACGAGACCGTTTTTGATTCCATTGATGTTGACGAAGCTAAAAATAATGCCTGGGCGTTCGATCGATCGATATTTCCTAAAGTCTCTCTTACCTAAAATTGCGAATGCAAATTCAAACTTTAATCCACTGTAATCCACAATTCTATATGGACTTGAAGTTTGCATCGTTGCAATACAATGACATTTTTTTTCTCATTTTTTTATTCCCTTAGTTCCATTATTTTGCGAAGTATTTTTGTGCAGATTTAAATGATCGATTATCACAATAAAAATTCGATTAATTATCGAAGCACCTTGCATACGATATTGGTAAAAAAAAAATAGAGAAATTGAGAAATAATCATTTTCATGGACTTGAAGTTCGCATCGTTGCAATCCATTGAATTTTTTTTCTCTTTTTTTTATTCCCCTAGTTCCATTATTTTGTGAAGTATTTTTTTTAAATAAAAATAATAGATTATCAAAATAAAGATGGGTATAATTATTGAGGTGTCTTGCTTACGATATCGGTAAAAAAAAAATCGGAAATCGAAAAATAATCATTTCCGTTGAGCCGCAACGTTGCGAACTTCCACTTCTTTGGTGACATTTTTTTTTGTCGTATTCGTTGGTTTGGGTCTGATAATTTTGTAATTTGAAAAATTCTGCTGTTTATATTTAACGACTCGAAGTTTTGATTCTCACCTGGAACGATTATGATGGAACGTGGTGCTAGGGTACAACCTCGGCGTTCAATTCGGCGTGAGATTTTCTCGCACGCTCTTTCACGTGTGAAAACTAGCTGAAAATACGTCGAGTCGTTCCTAAACGATATAATTATTTTTCCCCGTTTGTATAGTCAATGTTTTTGTTCATTATTCGAATTCTCGAAGCAGAAAATTGCATTTTCGATTATCAGGTTCACGCTCGTTTTTCGTTCTCTCTAGTATCGTAGTTTCTCTCTCTCTCTCTCTCTCTCTCGGACACGTAGCAATTTAATGGTTCGCTTAATGGAAAATTCGTGTATGCGCGCCAAGCTTTCGTATGATGCGAGAGACTGCGAAAATTGAACTCTCAATGGATGCCAAAAGGTTGCACGATAAATATATACGAGCGTGTCGATACGAGAAAATGTTTGGGTTCGAATGTGACCACCTGTCTCGTGATGTGCCACATTGAATTTTCTCCGATCCGTAATTTTCATGTTTCTAGGTAAAATGGTTATCTAGTGACAACAGGCTTCATTCGTCGATAAAAACTCTTGAACTCTTTAACTTTAAAACTAAATTTAAAACAATTGTATACGATAAAATATTATTATCGTATAAAAAAATTAACTCTTTACGAATATTATTTACGTAATAATTTACGTAATTACGTATATTATTTACGTAATAATTTACGTAATTATGCATATTATTATCGTATTAAAAAATATTAACTCTTGAACTTTAAAACTAAATTTTTTTTAATTTTATACGATAAAATATTCAATACATAAAAAAAACACACAATTTTATTCGTAAAAAGTCAAATTTAAACCAAAGTTAAAAATCGCGTTTTCAATGAAACTTGAAAAAAAAAAGAAAACAAAAGTGGATTTTTCCTCTTTTTTTTCGTGGTTTTTTTTTCAAGTTTGATAGTTTTATATACAAACTGTCATGATTCCACTTCTCGTGATCGCAGGATAACCGTAGCTCACGAAAAATTCCCATCAGGTCTCGGTGGGTTTATAGATCGCGTTATTGCTCGCGGGACGACTTTTTGTGAGGAAAATTGGTATCGAGGTATCGCGTGCTCGGTCTGGCGCTCAGTAAATAAAAAGCACTTGCCCGAGACAATTTTTTCGTTCCTTCAAATATTGAACGGTAACCGAATATTATTGAATCGAATTCTTATCAACGATGTTTGCACAGTGATAACAAATCTTATTTTCTTCGAGCGCAGCACGTGTGCACGCATATTTGCGTTTATTGCGACGTAAATTTTCGTGTCTCGTCGCAAAAGGGATTCTCGATTACGTTGAATCGAGAAAAAAGTGTATTTTTCACTGTGACATTTTTTTATTTCCGATTTATTCATATTCATGACTATTCAAACATTTGCCTCAAAAAATCGAATCCATCTGAACAAACCCAAACATTAAAAAATTTTTTAACGATTTAAACAATGGCGGTCGATTTATATCGATATCTTTCGTATTAAAAAAAAAAAAATTTCCATTTGACGTATAAATTCCGTCTGAAAAATCGATACAATTTTTTGACACAAATATCCCAATACGAATTCCATGGATAAGGACACGTTTAATAAAAGTACCTAAAACCAGGACACCCGTTATATATCACCTGTAATACCTCCCTCAGAGGCGCCAATGCGTTTCTCATTGATAAAATTCCTTCGTCGTACGAGTACGTGGCGTGTTATCGCGGACGATCTTAACCAGTTCTACATATTTTCCCGCGCAATGATAAAATTACTCGGGAGGCGTGAGCGAAAAAATAAGAGAAAAAAAATAACAAGAAAAAAAAAATGAAAGAAAACTCTAATCGATAAATCCTCGTTCCGTTTCAAAATCGTTACGAAGTACAGAGAATATTTTTATTCGTGGTCTCCAGAGGAAAAAAAAAAACTAAAAAAAAAAGACCATCGTTTTTATTTTTCATTTTATTTTTTTTATGCGCTAGCCTTTTTTCCACGCCCTCGCCCCCGTTCTCTATTTACTCAGCGAACTCGTGCTCCCGTATTTTTAGCATACGCGCGCTCTCCGGCTCGTTCTTCCGGCTCTCGTTGATTTTAAAGCAGCTATAAAGAATTTTATTTCGAAAAGCCGTTACGCCTGATTGCAGAGGCGAAAAAAAACAAGGTGAAAATAAAAAAGAATTATTTATTTATTTTTTTTTTTTGAAAAAGAAAGAAGCAGTCGAGGGGACAATCGCGTCCCGAACCTTCGGTCGATGTTCCCGTCCGCGAATTTACCAAGAACACATACGGACTAACGCGATATATCGTATAATTGAATTTTCCGAACCGCGAACGACAGCCTCCGGACAGGCTGTGCCTGCGCTCGACGACAATTAAATATCGCCCGTTCGTGCGTGCATCGATCACGGATTTACCCCGTGCGCCAAATTGTAAAAAAAAAAAAAAAAAGGTGAAAGAGAGAGAGAGAGAGAAGAGAGTGAGAGAAGAAGGGTAGATTTACGAAGGGAAAGAATGAGAGGGTGCATATTAGAGGAGAAATAATGACGCAGGCTAAAGTTTGACCTCTTTATTTCTACAGTGCTTTTCTGTGTATTTTTTATTTTAATTACTATTCAAATAAAATTAAATTAATATTCATTTTTATACTTACTATACAATATTTATTTTTTCAATTTGAATGAATTATTTCTATCAAGAAATAATCTGAAATAAACATTAAAAATACTCGGATAAGCATTTGCGATTTTAACTGAAAATTAAAAATCTATTTATAATAATCTAAGAAAATTGAATGATTCAACTTCAATTTTAATAATAAAAAAAATCTATTTTTAGTTTGATCTAGACTACAAGTGAAAAGTTCAAATTGAATCCAAACAAATGATCATTAATGGCCCCTGATAAATGGCGACTCAATTAGCAACAGTAGCAACGGAACAGAAACCAAATCTTAAACTACTACCTAATCAAACGCGAATGTTGGCGAATACGAAGCCAAATCCAACTCCATTCACCAATGAGCGATGAATGTATCGGGTCGTTGGAACGTTCGTGAAATCCTTTATTGTCGAGTCGTCCGTCGAATCAACTGGATATCTCGCTTTGTGTTCGATGGATCCGGAAAGTGGTTGGTCGGTTGGTTGATACCTTCGTAAAATAGCGTTTTCATTGGTGTAGCTATATCATACTCGTTTCCTTCCTTCCTTCCGTTATCCCAAATCGATACGAAATCATGTCAGCAACTGAATAAAAACAAACCCAAACAAAACCCTCGCGCATTGCAACGATGTATTTTCCAACATATCTCGCAAAGGCTGATGATATACAAAATTAGAAAAAAACGTCGTTTCCGTTGGAAAGAAAATGCGAAAATGCATTTTCCGTTTCACATTAACGCCCCCCCCCCCCTCCTCATTCTTTCCTCGTGAATTTCGGAGGAGGAAGAACGTACCGTTTTTCTGGAATTTCCATTCTATCTGCCCCCCCCCCTTCCCCCTCCCCCCTCTTTCCTCTTGCGTTTCCTGTTTCTCTTAAAAATAGAAGCCTGAGGAAGAAGAGAGAGATAAAACCGCGCATCACGTGTTTCAGGCGTATGAATTATAACAGCCATTTTCCAAATCCCCGTGGGGAAATTGAGCCAAAGAAAATGAGAAGAAAGGAGTTCGTGGGAGGTAAGGATGGATCGGGGTGTGAGAACGAAAAAAAAGAAAGACGACCCTATCTATCCGTGCGCCAGAAACTTACGAGGCTAATACTTTATATCTCGCGCATTTTCGAAGGACGCGTCTCTTCGAGCCTTCCGGTATCCTCGTTCTTTTTTTCCTCCTCGTGAAAAAGGGCCGAGGAATTTTCACGAGATTTTTCTTTTTTCCGCTACGACCGAACCCGTTAAAGTACGAGGCGAAATATACGAGGCGTCGCGGACCGGGCCTTTCTCTCGGCCTTACTAATTTTCACTCTTCGCTTATTCCTACGTTTTATTCCCCAATGCACTGGCACGTATGATTCAGCAGCAAAGAAGCGGACCATCGATCCTTCCGTTCACTTCCACGTTCCTGTACAATTGTACGGTGGAGGTCGTTGCACTTGAAAGCGTCCACTTTTTTTTTTTTTTTTTTTTTTTTTTTTAAGAAAATATGATGCCAACGTTGTTTATATTTTGGATCAACAATTGGATTTCTCAGGAAAAGGATTTGGGTTTCGAGATGAGCCTACCATTTTTTGACATCCGGGAATCTAGCAGTTTTTTTTATATCCGGGGATCTAGGAATTTTTTTACATCCGGGAATCAAACTTTTTTTTTTGATATTCGGGTATCTAGCAGTTTTTTTCACATCCGGGGATCTAGGAATTTTTTTGTCATCCGGGGATCTAGGAATTTTTTTGTCATCCGGGAATCTAGCAATTTTTTGACATCCGGGAATCTAGAAATTTTCTTTTTGACATCCGGGAATCTAGCAATTTTTTTTTATCATCCGGGAAACTATCAATTTTTTTTTGACAACCGGGAATCTAGCAATTTTTTTTTTGACACCCGGGTATCCAGCAGTTTTTTTGACATTCGCGAAACTAGCAGTTTTTTTGACGTCCAGGGATCTAGGAATGTTTTGACATCCGGGTACTTAGAAATTTCTTGACATCCGGGAATCTAGAAATTTTTTTGACATCCGGGAATCTATCAATTTTTTTTTGACATCCGGAAATCCAGAAATTTTTTTGACATCCGGGAATCTATCAATTTTTTTTTTGACATCCGGGAATCTATCAATTTTTTTTTGACATCCGGGAATCTAGCAATTTTTTTTTTTTGACATCCGGGAATCTAGAAAATTTTTTGGTATCCGGGAATCTAGCAATATTGTTTACGTTTTTTCCGAATCTGTTTTATTTGAAAGGCCAGCATGCCATTCTGGTCCATTTTTATTGGACTTTATGAACCTACCGTTATTTTTATGATCAACTTTCAATTAGCGAAAATAGTTAACCCAAACAGGTCGAATTTCGACGAGCGGTTTCATACGCAACCGCCCAATATATATCGTAAACAGAGATGTGTTTGAAGTTCGCAATATTGCGACGCAACGAAAATCATTATTTTCAAACTGCTCTATTTTTTGCCACTGCAATCTTCAGTAAAACACTTCAATAATTATACAAATCTTGATCGTGATAAGCTAGAATTCAAATTTGACAAAAAATATTTCGCCAAATAATGGATCTAAGGAAATAAAAAATTATCAAAAAATTTTCATAGCATCGCAACGATGCGAACTTCAAGTCCATAAACAAAGTCCATGTGGTCTTGTAATTTATCTTACTGGTCCATTCCACTATTCCACTCCGTTTCTATCAAGCCCAATTTTCCCCTAGCATTGCATCTAACCCTCCGAGAGCGTCGTTTTTTCAAAATTAAAATCCAATTAAGCCGTATCTCCGCGTTATGCATTCCGTTCACTGTGACGTCGCAAACGTTCTTCGTAAATCTGAGTCTCCGTGAGGGGTGAGCAACAGAGTCATTTTGCGTTAGGCCCCAGCGTATTCCAAATCTGCTCTTGACGTCCGGGCCGAGTAATTACATCTTTTTACTACCTGTCCAACCGAGGCAACGACAAAAATAAAAAAATTTTCTCGAAAGTTAATCGCGTTTGGTTGCACGTTGTTTTTTTTTTGTTTCATTTTGTTTGACGTATACTTCCGGTAGAAAACTGTTGAATAACACGAGCGTGGAAAAACCGGAACTTTTCCCGAGTTCTAAAGCGAAAAAGAGAGACAGAGAGAGAGTCCAGGTAAAAATTAAAAAAAAACAAACACAGTACATAAAATTATACATTAAAAAAAAAAACGCTTTCGAGAACGAAAAACTCGACATTTCTCTCGTTACCGTTTCGGAGAAATCTTTCTCGAAAGATTTTTATTCTGTTTTTGTTTTTGTGTTATCTTTCATAAAAAAAATATTTTGGAAATGCATAAAACAATATGTAAAAAAAAAAAAAGGAAATAACCCATGCTGCGTATGTGATAGCAGAGCGCGAAGCTTTTACGGGCTTTAAAAATATGTCGTTCCCAGTCGTAAAAACCTGTATCTGTATAAACACATCGGCGTAAAAAAACGTGCGTGTGTAGATGAATGTTAATGTACAACCCGGGATTCTTCGTGCTCCGCGTATTTCTATCTCGAAAATAAAAATTCTGGTGTCAGCTGATTTTTTATTTTTCATTTGTTTTACTCCTTTTTTTAATTTTTTATATTAAACAAAAATATTATCCACTACGATGGCATTTAGCGAGTTGGCGATTTTGTTGATTTAATTCGCATTAGTGTTTCTAATAAATGATGCAAATAAAAAATAATTATTATAAATAAACGAAGAAAAGACCCGAAAGTCTCGCATTGGGAATGAGAAATACGTACGAATTCTTAAGGGTGGTTGAATTCAAGAAATATCAAAAATATTTACGAATGCATCAACTTTGTTATTCAGACATTTTCATAATATTTAATAATTTTTATAATACATATTTTTATGTTTTTTTTTTTTTTTTTGTAAATGGCGTTTCCGCACATGCCAGACGAGGGAACGAATCGTCGGAAACTCGGGGAAATCCAGCCAGGCTTTTCCGCAAAAACCACGTTTGGTCCAACGAGTCTGGCTCCCTCTGGACTTTCTTCTCAGTTTCCCACCCCCTCGCTGTCACTTCTCTTTTTCTCTTGGTACAAAAATTTTAATTAAATTAAGACGAATTACACGAAACCATGACTACGTCGTGTTTAAGATTAAACTCTGCTCGTATTCATACATGTTGTATAAATAAGCTATTTGAGGGGTCAAGAAAATAGGCTTTCGAAAAATAAGTGAGGTTAAATCTGAATCGAATAACAAAATTCTGTACCAAATTTCGTAAAAAAGTGATAAGTAAAAATTCCATGGACAGAACCTTCCTCTCTAATTTAAATTTCCAGTCACCAACGATTTCGTTATATTTACACGCTAGTCTAATCCTTTACCAATTATCCAAATAAATGTGTGTACGCAGAGTGGCCTTTAATTCGACCTTTTCCTTGAAAAGATTTCTAGAAGTCATTTCAATCAAATTAAGCTCCTAAACCAGGTCTAAAAATTGGTTAGATACCGAGTTGGTTTTAAGTTTTTTTCAAAAATGGTTAGGCTTATCGCGAAAATAAAAAAATGTGAATATCAAATTGATAGCTTCCTGAAAGTTGGTATTTGAATAATTATATTTTTTTAATGAACCCCAAAATATGAATAATCGCAAACAAATTAAAAAAAATTAAATAGTAATGTTGTAATTCCTTAAATGAAAAATGTTTTTCCGGTATTGTATTTTTATACATATAATACATAATATATAATATATATTTTATTTATATTTTTCTTGACTGTAGTTATATTTTTATGACATGTAGATTTTTCTTTTATTATTTGTTTCAATTTATAATACATAATATATATTTCAAAGTAAAATCTTTTTGGCGACAAGCTCGAAAGTTACTAGAAAATGTTAAACCATCACAATTCAGTAACTAATTAATCGTTGTCCCAGCTTAATGGCACTTTACTATTCAAATGATTTCCAGAACGATCATTTTTAAAGAACAAACAGGAACATGAATTTCCGGTCACCCTGTATATATGCGTATTCCCACGGTTTCAATAGCCCTCATAATTAGGCTCGGAAAGCTCGATCGAGGACGTCAAAAAAAAAAGACGAAAAGTTCGTTGATTGCCTGCTCTATCCCGCATGAAGACGTATCTACCTGCCTGAGGAATGTGGTAACGAAAAGACAAAGTAGACAGTTGTAGCACACGAGTACACATACCTTTCCAAAATATATTTCTCTCTCTCTCTCTCTCTCTCTCTCTCTCTCTCTCTCTCTCTCTCTCTCTCTCTCTTACTCACGATATTACGTGGTTTCGATGAACGTCGGATCGAGATCGTCTAACCTATCGAACGTCGGATCTAGTCTAACCTATTGGGACCCTCGTTGTTGCAGGCACACACGCCGCTTCTCGCTGCGGATACGAGACATGTGAGTAGCAAAAAGCAATCCCTAGAGAATCCACGTAGATATTCCACAAGAAGCAGGCCGATAAATAATATGAAAATCGATTTTCAAAAATATCGAACCAAATTGAATGCTGCTCCTGTTCCTGCAGTTGCACGATTCCATTAAAGTACAGAAATTTACCTAGGGAAGAGGCAGGTTCAGTGCTCGTACTATAAAGAAAAAAAATAAATAAATAAAAACATCGATCACATATAAAAATTGCTAGGACGAACGAAATTATTAATTCTTTGAAGTGGGAGGCAATAAAACGCATTTGAAATTCACATCGTCGAATCCCAACGAAAATTCATCGATTTTCTTTTTTTTTTATTTTATCATCGAATGAAAAAATAATTTAATTTAATAAAATAACAGCTCGTGCATCGTTCGCATCGCGAAAGCAAATTTGGCCAATAAAGAAAAATGCGTTTCAATTAAGCGAATTTGAGTGTGACGAAATATTTGATCATTCCGACGATTCGTTGATCCCATTGTATGAATAATTCTTCGAATAATTCGATATTCCAATATCACTGATTAATTTTTCGTTGAGAAATGAGGGATTTACTCGGTCAGCTTGGTCGGTACGAATTATTATTATTTTTCACCGTGCCTCAGGATTTTTAAAAATGATCACTGAGCTTTATTTTCCCATCGTTTTCAGCAGTTCCCCATTACTAATACCTAATACAGTGAAACTTTATGCGTTTTTCAACGGATACGTCAGATACGACGTATAACTGATGATAACGTAGAATCGAAATACAGTATACGTCTGACACTCTTCAACATTTGAATATGGCGATTCATGAATAATATTCCCGATGTTCTTCAATACTGGTACACCTATGTCAATGTTTCGTTTTCAGCGAACGAAATTCAACGTTTTCCAACCTCCTTCGTTTATAGCCCCAACGACTGATGATTTTTAATTCTCCATCAATTACGAACGATATCACTTATTTTTTCCAATCAATCAGACAACCTTGTTTCGTTGATTGAATTGCTCTTTCGTTTGATCAATTTCTTCGAAAACGTGTTCTACGTCAATTCCCTGGTCAGAATACGAAACTACGCGGATAATGATAAACTGCACGAACTCTGATGAGGTTTGACAAGAATTCACAGAAGCTTACAATCGAATGAGATTGAAATTCGTAACGTTGCGACGCAACGCAAATTATTTCGAAATTTCTCTATTTTTTTTTGTTGTTTCCTAAAATCGTAAGTACAAAACTTCAATAATCGTACAAATCTTTGATAACCTACAATTCAAATCTAAAGAAAATATTTCGCCAAATACTGGATCCAAGTAAATCGAAAAAAGAGAAAAAAAATTTTATAGCTCCGCAATGATGCGAAAGTCTATACAATCGACTGCTTTAGCTTCGAAAATTGGTCCTAATCGAGAAAATATCAATCATAGTCATCCTATCGCGATTCCCTTGTGGGATCGTCGTTAATCACGGGATCGCTTAGCAAGCTTTCTTATCAGGATTACACCATATCCCTATCCCTATCATCTCCTCCAACCCATCATCCTTTCTATCCGGTGTTTAGCACTCCGTCCCTTTTTTCCTCTCGACTACGAAATGTGCCTTAATTTGAAACGGACTGATATCCTTGATACATACATAGAGGAAAGTGACCAAATATGGGATAGTATCTCTAATATGATGGACTTGAAATTCGCATCGTTGCGACGCAACCAAATTTATTTTCTCATTTTTTTATTTCCTTAAATCTATTATTTGGCGATATATTTTTGTTTTCTATTTGAATTCTATGTTATCACAATAAAGATTTGTATAATTATTGAGGTATTTTAATTACGATTATATTGAAAAAGAAATATTGAAAAAGAAATAGAGAAATTGAAAAAAAATTTTTTTTGTTGCCTCGTAACATTGCGAACTTCAACCTCAGATGATTTAAGAATGATTATAATTTTTTTCACTGAATAAAAATACTATTCAAATATATATATATATATATATATATATTTTGTTTATTTTACTGGCCGGTAGTGACCCCTAAATATTACTTTAAAAATCTGAAAAAAATAATTTAGTACTTTTTTGGATCATAGAAGAGAATGGGTGACGCGAGTGAAAAAAAAAAATGTTTTTGCCCGTTCAAGAAGCACCCTAATAGGTATTAGTTATTTAGTTTCTGAAAATTTTTCTTACCTGAAACTAATCAATATAACCTAAACTTGTTACAAACTTAAGTGCAAATATATGATTGTTAATAATTACCACAAAAAGTTTTTTATTTATAACATCTGTGCAAATTATGCTTAAAAGTCAAAATGGTATTCCATATTTGGTCACTTTCCTCTCCTACGTTCATACGTACGTACGTATATGTATTGGGACATTGAGGTGATATACCTCCTGAAGGAATGTTGGAGTCTTCTGGGCAAGGATGGATCCCGACCACTTCGACACGTATTACCCAACGAACACGTTCTCCTCATCCCAACAATCTTCCAACTTCTCCCGAGTTACTAGCTCTCACTTTCGTCATTTTGTCTCGTTCGACTACCGCCTATGGCCCTCAAGATGTCCTTTGCTCTCCGGCGAGCCCTTCGCGATCCCAGATCTTCCACAATTTACTTCTCCGGCCCGCGAAATTAATCAACCAAACTTTGCCGATGGCACCTACCCAGAGGATTGAGAAGGGCCTGTGGAGCAAGAGGCAAGGGAGGGGGTGCCTGACACTTGGCTGCTGCGAATGTTCTACAGCCCCCTTCCACCTTTTATCTTGCCACTTCCTTGTGCATGCCAACTTTGATAACTCGGTCTAATTCGCCAAAATTTGTTAAGCTCCGTTTGGCGAAATTCCACGGGTTCGTAATCGCAATAATGATCCGTCTGGGCTGCCCTAGACGGAAATTGAGTATTGGTCGTTCGACTGGAATATGTGGCAATTTAAATGGGATGATTCACTAATTCTCGAACTCGCCTGATCGGAGTGGAGAATACGTCAGTGCTGGACAAAAAAGCTGTTTTTGAAAACGCTGGTAAATTAGGAGACCCTGCGTCTGACGTTTTGTTTCGGGTTAAGGAACGAAGAAAAGTCATTTTTAATGAGATTTAGCCGGTCATTATGGATATTATAATTATTGCGTTAATGATTTGTGGAACAAATCTTTTGCTTTTGAAAAATCTTTTTATTTAAAAAAGTATTGTGAATTAAGTAAGTACGTATTATTTTCTCGATCATCGATGTCTTTGGGTAATGAACGAAACACTTCGTCCGCGAAATCAATTATATTTTCCAATTAATTACGTTTGTTTATTTAACTTTAGCCCAAGAGAAAATGAACATTTGAGTAACGGAATGTTCATCAGTGACGCTGAAGTTTCGTTTGTTTTATTCGACGACGTTTGTAACAATAAATCTTGAAAAAATTGTAGCTGCAATTTTCACAATAATTCTTTCCTTTGTCACTAGTCTTCCCAACCCAATTTATATTGAAAAAGAGAAAAACCGACGACAATTTCAGTTCGAAAATTGACTCGAATTGTCAGGTAAAAAAAGAGACGAAACTGTGAAACGATCCAAAAGAGAGCAATAAAACAAAAAACTAAACGTTGCTTCCTAGTAATTTGGGTGTTCGTTCTTCGTTACGTTCGCTAACAGAATTGTTCGATGAAAAGCCTGGGCAGAAAAGAACGGCGTTCGTGGGACGACGAAGGGTTCTGGGTGCTCGGTAGTTTCGTGCTAAAATTTCAAATTTTTTTTCGAGGTTAACTTCCGTCCACCTTTCGCACACTAGATAAAGCCATTTCCTTTTGTTTTTGTTCTTCCATTGTGTGTACTAACGAGAGTGTGTGACTGTGTCATGTTTTTCTTTTTTTTTTCAAACTTTTTTCATTGGCCCTTTTTTGCTGCTGCTCGTCAACGAGGTTTGGGCGAGGCTTGCGAGCATCACGGAATCGTATCCGCCGGACAACCGTGGGGGATCGTTAACGAACGGCGATTGCTATTTTCTTTTTCTATACCGGGTGTCCCTACGAGATAATTAGCATTTTCACTGTCATCGCTACTAATGCCTAATAGATAATGGCTTCGTCCAAGGAAAGATTGTTTGGGATGGACTTGAAGTTCGCATCGTTGCGACGCAACGAAATTTATTTTCTCATTTTTTCATTTCCTTAAATCTATTATTTGGCGATATATATTTTTTTTCTAATAGAGAAATTAAAAAAAAAATTATTTTCGTTGCCGTGCAACGTTGCGACCTTCAACCTCATTGTTTGGGTTCGTTTGGGTTTGTTTGATCCCGCGGTCGATTGGCATTTTCACTGCCATCGACAATGGCTTCGCCCAAGGAAAGTTTGTTGAGCCGAGTTCCACTGTACGAAAGAGATCACTGGATGGTGATGACGATTTTTTTAATTTTTTTTTTTTGAACTGTAAAATACTTTGAATTATCAACTGGTAATCACTTTTTTCAGAAACAAAGTCATTATTTTACCAATGCCATGCAGAAATGTGACCTGGCATTCTAAAACTCTACATATACTCCAAGCCTGACTTGCCTCATCCGGTTTAGCCAATAGAGGCTTTTCATCAAACAGATCAAGAATAGCTAAAAATATTTTCATGGGCAGAACATTCACATTTTCCTTTGGATTACTATCATCATCGTTATTTGTTGAGACTCTGTTCTTGGTTTCTTATCTTACAAATCACATCAGTATTTTTAGTGATTTTTCAGTTATTTTTAATTTCTGGGTGTCAATTTATTTTTAAGGCTATTTTTTTGTTTGAGTTATGAATTTGTCTATTTTCAATCGAGTCTTGTGGTAAGATTGTGTGTTTATTGAATATTTTTCCGTATTTCGGTTATTTTAGTTAATATTGCGTTTTTGTTTGTAGTTTTGTTGCACTATTAGATAGTTATAATTTATGCTATACTTTATGCTTATTTTGTAAATATTTTCGTTTAATCTCAAATTGACTGGAAGCTTTTTTACTAGGGCATAATAAAATCTATGATCACTACATCGTTTATCGTCATGTTACTTTCTAAAAACCAATTTTTAGCAAATCTTTGTTTTTTTTAAATGGAAATAGTGTTCATTTTTGGGAGGGCACCCGGTATACGCACTTGCGTGAGTGCAATAAATAAACACCGTAATAACCTGGACAATACGTGGAAAACTGGCAAAAAGTCGTTTCCTCGTAGGTTCACCGGAAGTTCGCCGTAAAAAGTGAAGGTTCAACACGGAGCGCCGGAGGTCTCGATTGCGTCGTCGTTTATTAAAATTTCTCAATACTCTTTGTTCGCGCTTCCACCTTCTCTTCCCCGAAATCATCAGGTTTAAAATTTTTTTTTTTTGTTCGAACGCGACGACGTAAAATGAAAAGGAAAAAAAAACGTTTGCGGGATGGAAAGAAGAACGTGCGGGTTTACGGTGGCTGTTGCGTGGAAATCCTAGGTAGGAGAAACTCACTATGTGGGCTCTGTTACCCGCTCGTTCATCGTGGCGCGACCAAGGGTGGATTCGTTCGTTCTGGCTAAATCCACTTCTTTCCAGCTCTGAATAATCGTTTTCTTTTTTCTCAAAATTCGGAATTATTTGGTTTTCAAACCAAATTAATCAAACAGCAAAATCGAATGACCGATTTTTCACGATTTCTAATTGATTTTTTATTTTCTCCGAAGCCCCATCATTTTTAATTTTTTATCAAGATCCGTTGGGAAAAGGACAGAATTAAGGTTACTGAGGTTTTACCATCTTATTCTAGATTTTTACAAGCTTTTTTGTTGACATTTTTTTCCCACCAAAAATGAATCGTTAAAAGAAATAATTCAGTCTAAATACACAGTCGATTATTTTCTGGAAGATGACGAATGAATGACGACCCTAGAAAAAAATGTCTAAATTCGTATAATTTTAGAAATAGAACAAATAGAGGTCTTTTGATTCGAAGATTATCATAACTTTTTATTCGTCAGTTTTCAAAGTATCGATACAGAATATCCAGAGTGGAGAATGTTTTTAAAATGATATATTTTTACTTGTTGATAAGTCTGAAAATATTTTTTCAGTGTCCTGCTGACTCTCGGACGAGTCAGCAATTTCGAATTCATTTTCAGGGAAGCGAATTTTTTCATTTTTTTTTCTTTTCCAAAGTGATGAACCCAAAATATGATAAAACCTCGAACTCTAATGAGCCGATGAATTCCGTTAATTACAAATTGTCCCCGAAGTACGAGGAGTAAAAATATATATGAAAAAAATTGTCAGTCGTAGTTTCGCTTTTGCGAACGTTCTTCAATCCGTTCTGGAATGAATCTGGTTCTCTGACGAGGAAGTTTCTCAAAATGACTCGGTCCCTAACGCATTCCCGTTTATCCGAAAGTGATTTCGAGGAGTGCGAGGTTAACGCAACGATGCAAATGAGCCATAGTTGGACTACTATAGTCCTCGAAGTGCAGTGTCTTCGAAATGACTCTCTCGAATACAGATGTATGCATACACATATGTAAATGCGTTGACAAGTTTTCCAATTTGCCGGAGCGAAACTCCCTCGCTGGTGAACGTTTGCATCGCTCAAGTTCACTCTCGGCGCGATACACGAGAAATTTCTATGCAAAACGCCCGCCGGGATTGAACGGAAATTGGGATGGATATGGCCCGTATCACGGAGGTATCATATCGCGGGCCCTTTGCGTCACCATCGCGTCTTTAATATATTAAAATACGTTTGCCCGAGGCTTCTCGATCCGCGTTCTTACACATTTTTGTCTTTCCCGGTACTCATATTTTCCGGTTAATAAACTTTCGTGCCCAAAAAATAATGAAAATTATAAGCTCAATGTTTGTTCCTTTTGTCTCTTTTGGCTCGATGAAAACAGTCGACCATCTGGAATTGCTGGATTGATCTTTCCTTTCTTCAAAAAAATATAGATGGGTCGTTTTTAGCTTACAATAAAACGACGTTTTTCTGTTTTTTTTTTTTGGTTTTTGAACCACACATAATTGTGACTTCTGTGGGATTTAAAAAAGTTGCTTCTGTGTTTTCATTAGGACTAATTAAAGTTTCCTTTCCGGCTAATAAAAATTCTTTTTTAACGTCGGTTTTTTAAAAAATAGTATGACAGAGTGGTATTTTTCTTCGGAGACCACATTTCGTTTTACCACTCTGTCACGGCATTCTACGTAAAACAAACGTATTAAATATGCTGGTTAGAGAAAATGAAAAATTACATAATATTAATAAATAAGAAAATATGGACGTTTATTCGAAACGAATTGAAAAACTGTAAAAATATTAATACTCCAACGAGATGCCATAATAAGACGAAGGACAGACTATTATAAGTTAACAAGAAGAACGACCTAGATACTCTGTTAAATATTCAATCCCCTAATACAACCTTAAGGGTATGAAGAACATCGATATAACCTCACAAATTTTCAAAATCCGTTTTCTCGGCGTCGATTAAGTTTACGGAAAAAAATCGAGCATCAGTTTTTGTAGAATTCATAGAGACAAAAATAGATGCTTGAATTTTACGATAAAAATGTTTCGTCCTTGAGATATTGCGATTAAAAAATTTCAACTATCTCTCTCGCTCTCGTGTGTCACGTGGTACGTCTTCGATACGTCTTTAAGGGCATGACGAACGCGCCTCCTTCCACTTCGAAATTTTGAAACCACTTTTCTCCCAAACGGCTGAACCAATCGGTACGAAATTTATTGTGTGCATTCAGGACGATGGCATCGAGGTCCCCCCGGTCGCTATTTTCGATAAAAACGTTTTATTCTTGAGAAATCGCCGTTTAAAATGAGATTGAAGTTCGCAATGTTGCGACGAAACGAAAATTATAATTTTTTAATTTCTCTATTTATTTTTCACTGAAATCGTAAGTAAAATACATCAATAATTATACAAATCTTTATCCTGATAACCTATAATTTAAGTCTGAAAAAAAATATTTTGCAAAATAATGGATCTAAGGAAATCAAAAAATGAGGAAAGAAATTTCATTGCAAGGATGCGAACTATAAGTCCATGATTTAAAACGTTTCTACTAATTTCTCTCGCACTCGTGTGTCATGTGGTAATGTTCTCCATGAGCTTAAAAGTTTCGAGTCGTTTTTCGTTTAATTATCGTTTTTCTCTTTGTTTTCCTAATTCGTATTTTCGTACGAAAGATTTTCCGCGAGAATTTGACTTTTATCTTCCCAGTTAGATTTCAGGCAATTTTCCAGGAGATCTTCCACTCGCGCAGAGAGGACTGTGCAGTAATCCTAGAGAGAGCAACTATATTATACGTTTACTAACGCCATATACTTGTATAATAATATCATATACATGGTGTATGTGGTATTATTAACCATACAATATAATCGTCCTCCCAGGGATTTCTCTCTGTGTATTCAGCGGTATGTTGAAACCATCAATTTATTCAGTGTTACGAGAGCCAGGATCATCCATTTATTCAGTGTCAGGTGTGCCAGAACCTTCCACCTTGTTCAGCATTGAGAGAACGAAAATCGCATTAGACAATTTTCAGATCAATTTTTGTCCAACCTCGGCCATCGTATTCTTTCATTTTCAATTATTTCAACAACACAGGTATGCAATCAAAGTTTCCTTTTCTATTCAAATAGTTGTTTGGGTTTGTTTGGGTTTCTCGACGATTGAAAATTATCAAAAACATTTCCTTGAACTTGCCCCAATACAAAAACTAAAAAGAACACTTCTGATAAAGGATACTCTGACGATCGAGTTAGCTTCCACAAATAAAGTGTCGTTTCATAAATCAGGCAATGGGTATTGTTTGCCCTTGTCTGTGGCGTCCCCCTTTGAGCCCTTCGTCATTTTCACCAGGAAAAATCCTCGTATCCTCTGGTAACGAGGTGGAACCGGAGCTTTCGGAGATAGAAGCTATACCGGAAGTGAGGTCTGAAAAAGAAACGTTTATAAAAAAAGAGAAATAAAAAGAACAAAGGAAAAATGCTCGCGAACTTGGTTTAATCCCTCGACCCTTCTACAGCGTCGTAAATTTATTCCAATCCTAACACACACACACACAGATATATATATATATATATATGTATGAATGTAATTTTTATCGTGTATTTCGCGTAAGGTCGCGACGAGCCCTTTAACTTCCCCATCCCCTCCCCCCACCCTTCCCTCTCCCTCTCTCTCTCTCTCTCTGATTGTGAAACTCCCTCTCATGTTGACAAAAAGGTAAAAAGTCGCGCAAGCTTAGCGTTATCCCGCTCACGTTCGTCCGCAGCTTTTTCTCACTCCCCCCTCTCTCCAGCCTCCGCCCTTAAACTCTTGTCTACTCCGATCCTTTTTATTCCTTTTTTCTTTTTCAATTTTATTCTTTTATTTGTTCCATCATTTCCAATATCCCAGTGAATAAATTCCTGGGCCTCGGATATTTCGAGAGCTGCGCTCGTGTCTTTGCTCCGCACGTCTTTTTGTGGTTGACATTTTTTGTTTTTTTTTTCTTCTTTTTCTTCTTCTTTTTTTTTCTTCTTTTTTTTCTTCTTTTTTTTTCTTCTTTTTTTGGGAATAAACCGCACGTGCCTCCTGCTCGAATCGACGGACCGAGAAAGAATTGGAATACATTGGTCGTTGTACCCGGTGCAGTTGGAGCGACCGGAAATGACACCCACCGAAGTTAGGCGTGTGATATTGTCTTTGTGATTTTTGGAACGGAACGCGAATTTATGGTCCGCGGCGGGTCTTCATATGCAACAAAGACGAGAACTAGCAAAACGGATTCGCCCCTTTTTCTCTTTCGGTTCTTCTTCCCTTCACGTTTGAAAATTGACGTCTTGTGACAATTTCGGTTGAATAATAATTGACGGCGAAAAAGAGTCGTTTAGTTTTTCGACACATGACAAAAAATAAGAGTTTCTTATTTATACAAATGTGTGTATGAAAACACGTCCCATTATTCGCTCATTAATCATTATAATAATCTCTAAAATTAGCTTTGTGCTCATTTTGATAATTATCGATTATTGCCGATTATTCACGATAATTACGATATTGTATAATTATAATTATATTACAATATTGATCATACAGTTATCGTGGTAATTATGATTGTATTGTAATATCAACTAATAATTATAGTTATTATAATTATTATTTGATATTACAATTGTTTAAAAAAATAATTATCAACATATTTTATAAAAATATGCAATTCGCAATTTCTCTTCACCTCTATTGCAACATTGGATTAATTTTTTTGCCAAATTAGGTTAAGTCGACTCAGGAAAAAGGGTGAAACTAATTGAAATCTTGAAGGAAAGTGATACTGATTTTATTGGCAAGCCTAGTACGAAAAAGTTAAAAAGTACACACTGGAATATCCAAAAATCAAATATAAACATTTTTACGTAATAAGATTTGCGTTCGAAGGGCGATATGTGTATTTGGATGTTCAAATTCTCGAGGATGACGGAATACCCTGCTTTCTATCTCTCAGGCTCCCTTCCCTCTCCCTTTACATCGTTCCCTCTCTGATGGCAATACACTTCCGCTCGCGAAGCAAACGGAAAAGTATCTTGAAATTCCCCAGGGCTTTTATTGCGACGGTGTACAACCGACGCCGCGAGCTTCTTATTTACCTTCTATTCGAGAATTCGATATATCCGGTGGTCCCGTAATAACGAACACCATCTAGAACTCGGAAACTAACGAGAAATTCAGAAAAAAAAATAGAGGTCCAAGGAAGTGGGAAATGATCAGCAGATGTGAGGATACGATGAATGATGATAACGATTTTTTTGAGTGTCGAATTTCTTGCAAGACAGAAAAATCAATTTTTGTTTTTTTTTTTCTAGCAGCAAATTTTTGGTTTTTAATTTTCTTCTGTTAAACGAAAAAAAAAATGAGATTCAGAGAAAATTAAAAGACAATGCTTTTTTTGAAGGTCAGATTGCTTTGAAGATAAGAAAATCGACTTCCCTTTGCTTTTTCAAGTAGAAAATGTTGAGGTTTTCATTTTTGTTTTTTTAACAAAAAAAAATGGACTTCAAAGAAAATTAATGAAACGACGATTTTTTTTTTAAAGGTCAAGTTGCTTACAAGATACAAGGATTAGTTTTTTTTTTTCAAGAGGAAAATTTTTCAACGAAAAGTTGGAAAAGTTCGATGACTACCCGGTATATATTCGCTCGAAGATCCTCGCAATTTCGTGCCTCCCCTCTCGTTAATGAATATTTATGCCCGTTTCGCGCGGGCTTCAGTCTCTCCGAGCACATCAGTATACACGAAGAAGGAAAATTGCGATCGATGAGGACAACTGGCGGACAAGGCTTTTCATTTTTCTCTCTTTTTTCCCGGTACTTCCGGAATGGGCTCCTGATCCCTTGGGAAAACCTCATCGAGGTGCGATACGGAAAAACGACTTTTCTGAGACAAGATTGTTTCGCAATGGGGATGTACCAACCGGGATTGGTCACACCTAAAACAAAAACGCCGAAGGGAAAGGGTTTTTATCTCCAGATTCGTTTTTTCAATATATTTCATAATTTTTTTTCACATTATTTACATAATGATATTACTTTTAAATTTTTTATGTTTTATTTATTTATCGGTTCGTCGTAATTCCTTGTAATTTATTTTTACAATGATTTTACTTAAAAACATACCATTGTATTTTTCGTATTATACTGGAATATTAATAAACTTAAAATTTTTTTTTTGAATGCTCTAGGTGACTTTAATATTTTAGGTAATAATTTCTTGGATCCAACTCGAATGGCAATTTTTTGATGCCCTCTATATCGTTTTCGTTTCATTTCTGATAAAATTGAACAAGTCATTGATTGAGTTATTATCAATAGATATTATCAAGTTATTATCAATAGTAATTTTTCAAATTGTATCAGGATTTCGTTTCAAATGTTACACAACGATATTTTATTCATTTAATCAACCAATCTTTTGATTATTTGTCAATTACTTTATTATACTTTTTTTTATTCTATTATTCATATTTTACCATACTATCAGATTTAACCTATTTTCCTCGGAAGTTATTAGTTTTTAAAATCAAATAATCATGAATTTATATATTTAATTATTGAATCATTATTTTTAGTGATAACTCAATCAATATTTAATAAATAAATTCATGGTAACGTAATTTATAGTTGAACCATTCAATTACTAGTTATTCGCAAGTAAATTGAAAAATGTAAAAAAACGTTTATTCAATATACATTCATAATGAAGCGAAAAACGAAAATCTTTTATATTTTTCTCAAGTCTTTAAAGCCTAGCCCCAAGAGTTTCTCTTTTCGAAATAAATTAATTTATGACAAAACGCAACGGGAAAAAAATCGGTGTAGTCTACGCTTGAAACTTCGAAACGGTTATACTTTTTTTTTGTGGCACTTGCGATTCTTCTCGAGTAAGAAACTTTGCGGCAGGCGCCCTTCCAAATGCTTATGATTGAATGGAATAAATTGGGAAAGAAACTAGCCCGGAATGAACCAAGGAAGCAAAAACCTGACATTGCTGGAATACAAAGCCGAGAAATTATTCTGAAAATTTTGAAGAGGCTCCTGCCAGCCTCTCGCAGCCTTTTATCCTACTAAACTATTTTCCCATATTTAAATCTGTATAAACAAAAACTCGACGCGAATTAATATTCCGAAAGGATATAGGCACGGCTGAAGAAACGGACTCGGACTTTCTTCTCCGAAGGTTCGTACCCTTCGAAATTACCAATTCGTACTCATAGCCCTAGTGACTTCGGGGACCTTCCCCAAAACAGCCGAAGTATGTTACGACAACACTCTATGCAGAGGTCACTTCAAGGTTACTTTCTGAATGATAATACGTACGTATTTCTGATATATACCGGGTGTCTCGGACGACGTTTTACAAGCTTTTATCTCGAATAGTACGAAACGTGGTGTGAAAAGTTTTCGAAACGGAACTAGCTTTGTTCCGAAACGGAAAAAAGGATAGCAAAGTCAAGCTCACTTTGATCTAATTACCAAGGTCGTTTGAAGGTGGAATTTATTCTTTTTAATCAGAAGCCTGATTTTTTATTGCGAATTTGTTAAGCTCAGTTCGAGAACGTTCAAAAAGTGTACGAATATTTTTTTTTTCGTCGAGTGTCCTTTAGCTACGAAGGTCGAAAATTATGAATCCTCGCAAAAAACACACTTATCGAAATATATACCTAAAGTCGTACATCGTAAACGAGTTGTCAATGAACAAGAATTATCGAACAGGTGTTTTGAAAAAAAATGAAAAATTTATTCTTCGCTGGGCCCAAAATTAAATAAGTCGAAATAATTTATCAAATTAATTAATAAATTTAAATAATTCACTAAACTTCATAAACTTAATCAAATTAAATTCATTTTTCATTTTCAACGAGTTTTCTTATATTTTCGTTGCGAAAATAAATATACAAAAATGAGTATAAAAAAAAAACATATGTTGAGAAAAAAAAATTGTTGGATTTCGAGGATGCAGACGTCAACGTCGTTCATTCTCATCTCACTTACATCCCGGCTAATTTTGCGAGCGTGCAACGTTTGCTCACAAAGTAATCCTAAAAAATTGCAAAGCGGCGATCCTCTCTCTCTCTCTCTCTCTCTCTCCCTTGATGGTCGAGATGCGGAAAAACTCTCGGGGTTTCGAATTATACCTACGAGGATCCGTTCATACGTACACCACCCAACGGAAGATTGCGAGAGGGAAGAGCCCGTGGTCTTTTTCGCGGTCGTATTACCGCCGTGAAATGTGCGGACCACCGACGCTTTTCACCCCACGAACCGACCCTCTCGCGACCCCCTAAGAGGAAACGGAATCAGCCATTAGTATATTAAACGTCGCGAGAGGGCCAGCCAACGGGATCGGTATAGAGACTCGAGGTGTGGTTTTGCCGTTTCGCTGTTTCGACGAAAATGTGAACTGGGGCGGAATGCTAGGAGCCCTGTCTCCTGAGGAGACCCTAAACGAGACCTTCGCCCTTTCGAGGTATCCCTTCCTCTCTTCCATCTCTTTTTATCATCGCAAGAATTTCCGTCCTTCCTCGAATGTCTTGAGTTAGATTAGTCCACGTTAAAATTCATTTTCACTATCGAAAATTAGGGTTATTTCTGATTCTCTTTGTTCCAAAATGGCAAACCAACCCAAACAACTGCGTTGCCTTTGCAGTGAAAAAAAAACAATGGACTCGAAGTTGGCATCGTTGCGACGCAACGAAATTTCTATTCTCATTTTTTTATTTCTTTAAATCTCCTATTTGGCGAAATATTTTTTTTTTTTCATACGTGAATTTTATGTTATTACAATAAAGATTTGTATAATTATTGTGGTATTTTATTTACGATTACAGAGAGAAAAATAGAGAAATTAAAAAATAATGATTTTCGTTGCGTCGCAACGTTGCGAACTTCAACCTCATCCACTGATGGACTTGAAGTTCGCCTCGTTGCGACCCAATGAAATTTCTTTTCTCATTTTTTTATTTCCTTAGACCCATCAATAAGCAAAAAATTTTTTTCACATTTAAATTCTAAGTTATCACAATAAAATTTTGTACAATTATTGAAGTATTTTACTCACGATTCCAGTGAGAAAAAAATGATTGAACAATTAATAAATAATAATTTCCCTTGCATCGCAACGTTGCGAACTTCAATCTCATGAGTTTTAATGTTTTTTTTTTTTTTTCAAATAATTAGAAAATAAAAACTATCGAATGATCATTAATTAATTATTTAACAAAGATCAATGAATATAATCATCAATCCGATATTTATGAGCTCGCCGATCCCGCGCGTCTTTCCAACCGCCGCGGATTTCCAATCTCGAGCCCGAGGCTCTTTCGACCCGCACAAATACGAGTAATTACCATCGTCGAGAATTTTTTTCCCGTTTATCTTGCTGTTGCTCTCTAACGACGCGAACTTTGCCGTCATCTAATTACGATTCGCACAAGAGACGGCCAATCGGAGGAGACGTTCGAGACAGGGGAGGGGAGGGGGGGGGGGGGAAGAAGTGG
>JAPYZJ010005832.1:0-10911 GCA_030522765.1 Ophioninae sp. B BG-2022a
CTGTGATATTTGGTCCATTCGTCATACCGGATCAACAAATGCCAACCTTCGCCGTTTATCCCTTTTCCATTGATTCCGGTATTCCAATGCACCTGGTATGCATTCATCAGTCGATAGCGGGACTCCAATCATCGGCGGCCCTGACGATCGATTGCCAAATGGCCATGATCATCTGGTTTGCTGGAGCGAGGCACGAAAAACTCGTCGAGGAGATGAGGGGATCGTCAAATCTAAAGGCGTTTCGAACTTCTCTCACTGAGCATCAAAGACTCTTGTCTTACGCGACACAAGTGGCGGACGCGATGCGTTATGTGGCACTGACGACCGTTGGCGTTTCCGGTATTGCTTCAATTATGTGCTGCATGCAATTCGTGGGCGTGAGTACGAATCAAATTTACCGGTCCAATCGACAAATCTAAATGTAAATAAACCCAAACAAAGAAACGGGTTCAAGAATCAACCGTTATCGGTCAAAATTCAATACGGACCGGTGACCGTTGTTGCTCTGACGAACTTCATGATCGAGACGATTTACGAGACAGCCTGGGCGGACGAGTCACCAAAGATTACGAGGAACATGCTTATGATTTTGCAAAGATCTCAACGATCGGTCCACGTATCAGTTTCCGGTTTTCTTCCCGCTTTTTCGTTCAACTTTTATTGCTCGGTACCGAAATGTTATTCAGACTTACAATTACTCTCGAACTCTACGAGCTTGAGGCGATCTCATCGTCCGGTTCGACTGACCGTTTCGGTTAAAGTTTCTCTCCGGTGTATGTTCCTACTTTACTACGATTCGTATCATCATGGCGGATAACGGCGACATCGACGATTACGACTGATTTCACGTTTAAGTAAATCAGCTCATACCGAATATTGAAAAATTACATCGTGATGGCAGACGACGATGTTGGCCGAAGTCACTTCCAAGAATACCACTCGGAATTCGGCAACGGAAAACAACGAATTAACTTTTCTCATTAGACGCGTTTGAGAACACCGATAAGATCTTTTACTGTTAAATTTTTTGACCTGAATACTACAAGCTATGATGACCCGAAGTTATCTTTGAAAAATAATCATTGCTGGGCACAGTGTGGAGCATCGAACTTCTTTGTAAGTTTTATCACCATCCCTCAGCTGGGATACGGTTCTTTTGGAGGTTTTTCTCACACTGGGAATTTGCAGTTTTTTATATGAAAGTACACAAAACCTCTATCTCTGAGAATGCATTACTTTCGCTCAACGATACCTCTAATAATTTGCAACACATAGCGAACCCCACCGGTGTTTTCCCCTCCGGAAATTTAACTTCGGTAACAATCAAGAGCCATCAGGTATTTTCCCTTCCCTCAAGCTACGCGGAGGGGCAATTTTCCATCATTAAAGGTATGCAGAAATACGCGATGTTTCATAATTTTCACAATTAGGGTGGCTGGCGTTTATTCTCCCCTGCCGCGTGTTCGGCCAGGAAATAAGTGCGTCAGCGATGAAATTGAAAATTGATCGAACTCTTGCGGCGAGAGGCGGAGGGGAGGAAGAGGCCGTCTCTGGGGTTGGACGATCAGTCGTTGAAGAGCTTTCGGTATGGAAAGCAGGGTGAGTGTAGAAGGAGCGATACATTTAACTGAGTTGAGCGTTCTACTACTATTCGCATGGCCATCTTCAAGGCACTCGACCAACCGATCAATATTGGCTAAAGACGTTGTCTGGAGTTTCTCATTTTTGAGCTTCTCTTTCTTTCTCGCTGGGCTGATAAACGCCGTCCGTAAATATCCATCGGATTCCATCATCGTAACCCAATCACTGTGTTTCTGCGCCTCTTGCGCCTCCTTCATGACGAAAACGCTTCTTCTGTGTTTCCATCGTATGAGGTTTCAGGTATAATATTTCAGGACTCTCTAAACATACAAGTTTCAAAAATTAAAAGTGAATTCGTTACATTTTCTACTGATGCTTGCAGTGGTAAATTATCATAAGGCATAGCTCTATAGAAATGAAAAACCAGCATTTTCAAGCTTCAAGATTCGAGGTTCGAGTTCTTTCGGCAAAAAAAACATTCTCGGGCTACGACAAAGATTTTTCAAATTAAAAAATAATTTTTCATTGGTTCACGAGCTCGGAATATATTTTGAAAAATTTTGTAGTTCAATGATTGAAAAAGTCTCGTAGAGTATTTGTCACGCAGATAAAGGGCTACGAAAAAATTAGTGAAAAAATGAATAAAATGTTTTGTTTCTTTGTTATTTTGGGGCAGTATATTGTATGCATCTATTGATTGTTCGTAATTATCTACGCTCTTTTCGAGCAAGGTGCTGGCCAACGACATGGAGGATTTTGTGAACGATTGTCACCCTGGCGAGAGGCGACTGCTGCAGAGTTACGTCAACAGATGTTGGATCTACCACGTGACAGTGACGCTCATGAATTACTTCTCCGCCGTCGCGATGATCATCAGTCCTCTCATCACACCGGATCAAAAAATGCCAACTCCTGCTGTCTATCCGTTCTCCATTGACTCCGGTCCTCCCATGTATCTCGCGTTCGTTCATCAATCGATCGTCGGATTTCAAACTGCCGCCAGCCTCACGCTCGATTGTCAAGTGGCGATCCTCATGTGGTTCGCCGGTGGGAGGCTCGAAATTCTCGCCGAGGAGGTCAGCCACTCTCGCGGCATCAAGGAGTTTCGTTCGTTCATCCAGAAACATCAGAAACTTTTGGCGTACGCGACCGAGGTGTCGAAGGTGATGAGGTACATCGCCTTCACGACCGTGTGCGTTTGCGGTTTCGGAGCCATAACCTGCTGCGTGCAGTTCGTCAGTGTAAGTACGCGTGTACATAGGCATGAACAAGCGTCGAACGTTTCTATTCGTTCCTCTTTTTCCGCGACTCGCGAGATCAATATTTCCACGGGTTTTTCAAGAATGAACCCTTGATGGTGAAACTGCAATACGGACCGGCGTGCATTATCTGTCTGACTAATCTGATGGTCTGCACTTGGCCAGCGGAAAATATGATCAGAGTGGTGAGTAACCGAATGATCGGATAGTTTCAACATCGCCAGATCGTTACCTGCTCCCTTCGAAGCTTAAAATCGACCATCAATCGTTACATTTTGTTCACACCAATTAATAATCCGTGGACGTGTAACGTCTGCGGCATTCCAGAAGAGCTACATTTTTCGATAAGTTCGTTATTGTCAAAAGTTTCGAACGTAGCAAGAGATTCAAACAAACATAGCCGAACTTTTCCATCTTGCTGTGGAGATTTTCGGTGACTTGAAATAATCTTGGAGCCGGGGAGTCAGTGCGATTTGATAGATACTACGATATACAATACCGCGTGGGAGGATATGCCATCAAAATCAGCGAGGGACGCGATAATTATTTTTCAAAGATGTCAGCGACCGGTTCAAGTATCCGTTTCGGGTTTTCTCCCGGCATTATCTTTTCGTTTTTACAGCTCGGTAAGGGATTGGTCGTTGTTATCACACGAGTTGCGAGTACGTCCGAAGCTCTCTTGGTTGATCGGATCAAATGTGATTATTTTCTTTTAAGTTTCTCTCAGCGGTTGGCTCCTACTTCACGACTATTCGCGTCGCCCTGGCCGACGATAGCGATGACGGTTAACGTTGACGACGAGTTATGAAATCGGTACTCGCCTAACCAGCGAAAAATATCACCACGTTGCTCGTAACGTCTCTCACCCGAATGGCACTTGATGTTGTTGCTAAGATGATTCTTACTCTCGAATTATTTTACCAAAATGTACGGAACTCCAAAGTTCAAGAGTTTTCTCAAACGGATCATTATTGGAAGAAGTACAAGACAATCAAATATCAGCGTTTCAATAAAAGATCGGACATTCCCCCTGGCGAACTTGTTCCAACTGTTGCCACTAGCTTTTGCAGAACTCGATGAGTATATTTTCCACCCCGCGAGCTCTGAACCCCCACTATTGGGTAGAAAGCGAGGAATATTCGAGAAAATACGAAACGCGTGTAAAGTTTTCTTTTTCACTCCCTCAGGGTTCGTCCAGTGGGGTCCGGAATCCAATAGTCGTAATTAGAATTGCAACCCTCGCGGCTAGTAATTACTGTCAGATGGGCAATTTCTCACGACTCGTGTTCCACGGGAATTTCTCGTTGCATTACTGCGAGCCGGCACTTCTGGTCATTACTAATGAGACAACGATCCGGCATTAAGTTTGAATTAACAAGGGTGGAAAACGCGTGTGGGAGGGAGGTTTCGTGGCAAGTTCGTAGGCGCAGTTCTCAGTTAACGATTGAACTTTCAACATGCAGCATCGGGTGAGTCTGGAGTCGGCGATCAATTTCACAAAATGGAGCGTTCGTCTCGTTTGCACCTGGCCACCTTCCGGTCAAGCGTCGAAACGAGAAATCGCCTTCGAGAACTTTCTCTGGACGGTCTCCCTGATTAGCGTCTTCTGCCTTTTATTACCCCTGCTGAACTCAATTCGTGAATTTTACACCGACTCCATTATCATAACCCAAACAATGTGTTTCTGCTCCGCATGCGTAATCATCATCACGAAAACGGTTGTTCTTCGCATACATCGTACGAAATTTCAGGTATGTTATTTAACGTCTCTCAATGAGACGTTAAATAACGTTTAAGGACCACACTATAGCGTCAGGAAATCTAAACGTTTTTTTCCTGATTTTTTCAAATCACTTAATAATCATTTTTAGCATTTTTGTTTTTCATGACTTAATAATACTTTTTTTCATGATTTTTTTAACGTCTTGATAAACATTTTTTGCACGATTTTTTTTAATTGATTCAATAATTATTATTCGGACAACGTACCTTTTTTTCATGATTTTTGTATTGATATAATAATTTTTGGATCTCCGCTGACGAATTTCGTTTGATTTTGGAAAAGCAAGAATTTGACCGACGAGATGGAGGATTTCGTGAGGAGTTGTAGTTCGAACGAGAGGCGAGTGCTTCAGAGTTACGTGGACAAATGTTGGGTGTATCACGCGGTCGTGTCCTTTATGAATTATCTGGCCTCCATAATGATGATCGTTTGTCCGTTCGTCATACCGAATCAAAAAATGCCAACCGCCGCGGTTTATCCGTTTTCCATAAATTCCGGTGCTCCCATGTATCTCGCATTCGCGCATCAGTCGATCGTCGGTCTCCAGACTTCCGCGGGGCTCACGGTTGATTGCCAGATGGCGTTGCTCATGTGGTTCGCCGGTGCTAGGCTCGAGCTTCTCGCTGAGGAAATCAGGCGTACCCGTGGCATCGAACATTTTCGCACTTTTGTCTCGAAACATCAGAAACTCCTCATGTACACGAAACAAGTCTCGGGTACGATGTGCTACGTTGCACTTACTACCACTTGCGTCTGTGGTGTTGCGTCCATCGTTTGCTGCGTCCAACTCGTCAGCGTAAGTACGAGACCGAACATTCAATTAGACGATCCTTGCCCTTCTATCATTCAGGGGAGCGGGGATTTTTTAACGCATTTCCACTTTTTTTGCAGATTTTTTATGATTCTTTGAAAATAATTGTAATAATCAGTTTATTATTATTATTATTATCATTAATATTATTTTTAATTATTTCCTTGGGTTTGTTTGGGTTGGAGGGAACTTTTTACCCATCACTTTGATTTAAAAAATGTAATTTTTTTTTATGACAATTGTTCACATTGAAGTGAAAAATTCAATTTTTAATTAATTGATTACGTTTTTATATACCGACATTTTTTCGAATCTCTAATTTGAAGGGCGGGCGATGCCCTTTTCCCCCAACTTTTCTACTTTTTTTTTTAACCTTCACCACGAGATGTGATTCAAGAATCAACCGTTGATTGTCAAACTACAATATGGGCCTGTGTCGATCGTGTGCTTGACGAATCTTATGATCTGCGCTTGGCCAACGGAAAACTTGACCAGAGTGGTGAGCGTGCGTCCATCTTTTTTTTTAACGACTTTTGATGATTAATTTGACACGTCAATGTGGAAAAAAGTACGAATGAGCTATGACAGAAGATCAAAAAGTTTTTCTAGTCGAACAAATGTTTAGTGAAATTAATACTGAAAGGAAAGTTTGGCATTTAGTCGGATTTAATTGGAACATCGGTGTACAACTTACCGTGGTTCAGGATGCCATCAAAGTCTACGAGAGACATTACAATGATATTGCAGAGTACTCAACGTCCGGTTCAAGTGTCCGTTTCCGGTTTCCTACCGGGACTTTCGTTTCGCTTTTACGCCTCGGTATGCTTCACCAATGTGAAACAACTTAGACAAAACGAAACATCGGCTATTTTCGTCATCCATTATCGATTCGGTCGTTTTGTACCAACATTAACGCTTTTTCGCTAGTTCCTGTCAGGCGTTTTCTCCTATTTTACAACTCTCCGAGTCGTCATGTCGGATGACTGAAGTTGCCAGGACTCCAGCTCGGTCGAGGAACTTTCGACAGGACGTAAAGATTATTGAATTCTTATGTTTCCCTTCGTAGAAATTGCGAGACGTTCCTCAATAAATTTCAATTGGCATAAATTCATTGGCAGATTCAACGACGACGAAAAAAACCTAACCCTACCGTAACGCAAACACTTGTCTCCGTTGATTCCATCGAGAAAATGGAAATCAAATAATAGTAGAATTCTTGGGAACTTTCAAGGTAAACGTATCAATAGAGGTTTGAAAGTTTTGCGTGAGGTGGCCATACTGTAATAATGATACAACGACCGCTTGGCACCCTTCAATTTCAGTGTTTGTTTCATCGACGAGCCATGTAACTTGCCAGCCCTTCGACCCTTCGTTTATTCGCTCGGCAATGCAGCTCCGCTAAGAATCGATAGCAATCAACGACAGGAGGCTTAGCTCCCATCGCACTTTCCACCCCACGATGAGAAGCTTCAATGGGAAACGATTTTGAACAAATTGCCATAATGATTCATCGGAAGGCGAAGGGGTTTGATAATTCGTGAATATTGCACGAAGAAGGGGCGAGAAGAGAACGATGACCGGTGTATAGGAGTCAGTCGCGAAATAGCCTTCGACATGAAACGCCTCGTCAGTCTTGAGGGAGCTGTTGATTTTACAAAATTGAGTGTTCGTTTCGCGTGCACTTGGCCTCCACGTAAAGGTTTGACAAAGTGGCAAATGGTCAGGATAGATGCTGTCTGGTGTCTCTCCTTCCTCAGTCTTCTCTGCCTCTTCGTACCCCTGATAAACTCCATCTACGAGTATCGTTCCAATCTCATTGTCGTCACACACTCGATGTCGTTGTCCTTTTCGTGCGCCATGAGCATCACGAAAACCCTTGTATTGAGGGTACGCAGGAAAGAAATGCAGGTATTCGGGGGTTGGTAGTAAAAACCCCTGTGAAAAATTGACAGGGTGACCCTACTAAAATTAGGGCCTTTTGAGGGCTCACTTGCGGCTCTCCTGACGAATTAGACGATGTACCAGGTGACACTGTGTCATCACTCAGCTTCAAATAGCCCTCAGTAGGAAAGTGTGGTCACTGAGGGTCTGCTCGAGGTTGCCTGATCAAAGCCTCTCAAAGATTAGGGAAACTCATTAGCTACCGAGGATCAGAGTAACCAGATCAGGGCCCCAGAAAAATTAGGAAAATTCATTGGCCACTGAGGGCCCGTATACTTGTTACTTGATTAGAGCCTCACAAAGACTAGGGAAATTGTATATGTGCCCTAGTGCTAGTTAAATAGCATCTGAAGTTTGATGATGTTTTTGATGATCGTGTATTGATAATTGGTGAAGATTCTGATCAACGAAATGGAGGAGTTCGTGAGGAATTGCAAGCCCAACGAGAGACGAATCCTCCAGTGCTACGTCGACAAATGTTGGATATTTCATGGGCTGATATCTTTCATGAATTACCTATCGAGCGTTTCGATAAGTTTGAGCCCGTTTGTGCTGCCGAATCAAAGAATGCCCACGTTCGCTACTTATCCATTTTCCACCGAGTCCGGGCTGCCCATGTATCTGGTGTTCGTTCATCAGTCAATAGTTGGGCTTCAGTGCTCCGCGGCACTGACGGTCGACTGTCAAATGGCATTGATCATGTGGTTCGCTGGCGCACGCTTCCATATCCTCGCCGAGGAGATCAGTGCTTTGCGCAGCATCGAGGATTTTCGATCCTTCGTTCGGAAACATCAGACAATCCTGGCGTACGCGACCAGAATTTCCGGCATCATGTGCTACGTCGCTTTCACAACGTCCTGCGTTTGTGGGATCGCCCTCATCATGTTCTGTCTTCAACTCGTCAGTGTGAGTAGTCGAAACATCATCGAGTCGCTAAGGAGAGATTCAGAACAGTCCTCTCCAGAAACGAAATAAAAAAAAATCTTTCCCGTTTCCAAAAAAGAATCAACCTCTCGGGGTTAAACTACAGTTCGGACCTGGCATCCTCGTTTGCATGATAAACTTGATGGTCTGTACCTGGCCTACGGAAAACATGATTGGAATGGTGGGTAATTTTGATAGTGTTTTTTTCAGCTATTTATACATTTTTCAAATTTTTTTTTATTTGCCAACTGCTTTGACTGAACTCTGCCGACTGAAAACGAAAAAATGCATGATTTTTTATTGGGACTATCCACCCTAAGTCGAAAGGTCCAAAATTGTTTTGTATCGAATAAATTTCATTACTAATTGACCCATCACGTTTCTATGATTTTGTATTACCTGAAATGGAATTGACCTTCCAATTTTCTTTGCTCAACTTTTTTATTTCCAATTGTACCATCGAATCATTTGAAGCCCCATAGTTCTATATTTTATTGATAAGAAGCGCTGATTAATAGTGGCATATTGTCAAGTAAGTTTTTTGTCGGATCGTAGTGCAATTTAATTGGAACAAAAGTTTACGATACACCGTGGTTCGAAATGTCGACAAAACTAGGAAAAAACATAATCATGATCTTGCGAAGTTCTCAACGGCCCGTCCAAGTTTCCATTGGAGGTTTTCTACCTTCCCTCTCCTTTCGCTTCTACGCCTCGGTGAGCAACAGGTCTATCAACAGGTCTGTGAATTCTGAACATACTTTACGACAATCCACCTTGCTGACTCGCCATACTTTCATTCAAGTTTCTATCCGGAGTCTTCTCGTATTTTACAACCGCACGGCTCATCATGTCGGACGGCTAAAGTTGGACAAATCTAATTTAAAATTAACGAATGAGGAAAGGAACATCGTCGATCCATCCTCGCCAACGGAAAATTCTTTTTTTCTACAATGCTCGGGGTTTTAATTATTGCGTTGGAAGGTTGCTGTTTTTTTCCATTGCGCAGGGAAGTTTCTTTTTTTTTGTTGAAAAAGATGGAAGATGATAAACGTTGGATAAATAATGGCGCGAGGAAATCAAGTACCTTCGTTACGAGAGACTGGTATAACTTTCAGCATTTCACATGCAATTATTTGTTTTATAAATAATTATATATAATTATTTATTCATAATGATTAATCATTATTATTGAATATAAGTACAAGCAAATTCAAGGACAGCATTGCAAGAATAATTTTATATATATTCTGATACATACTACGATGTGGTGGTCGTTTGTAAGCAAACTGTTGTAACGACTCTCACCTTTTTCACCCTTTGCGGTTGAATATCCTTCTGACTGGAGCAATGCCTTCCAGACTTTCCACCACCCTTTAAGATCGACATTTACGTATTACTCGGGGGAGGATCTTAACAAATCAGCAACATTTTTTTAAGTTTGTGTAACGGTAGGTTCTTCTGCAAGTTTAGTAAATTTGCTTCGCTTTTGCCTGCTGCTGTCTGTGTCGGTTTTTAGAAAAAAATGAATGTGTTACCCCGGTGTACGTGCCTCTGTTTTCCACTCTTCCGAATTGTTGAGGGATTTGACGGTGAGTGCGGCCATGATTCGTGGAACTTCCACCATCCCTGCCGATCAATATTAACGAGAACGGGGGTCGCTTTCCCGCGAGTTCCTCTCGGGTGAGTTAATTATTGAGGAAAACAAAAATATTTGTAACTGATATTGATCATAATAATAAAAAATACAATATATCACTAATAATAAAAATAATACATTTATTACGATAAAAAATCTGCCATGGAAAAAATGGAATAAACAATAAAAATACGTAACAATGTACTTCATCTTACCACTGTGGTTTTCGCACTCCGCATTCACTCGACATCGTAATAAACTTGATAGGGTGGGTAAAATGAAGACCCAACATATTGTGACCGCACCTCGAACGACTACCGTAAAACGGGGCTACTTTGCACATATTTCGATAGTTTTTTGGGAATGACTTTTTTTTAACAACCAAAATTCATGATGTTTTTGTTCCAACAGAACAACGTGTCCTTTAACTATCAATTTCATACCAATATCAAGCCCTACAGCCACAATTATATATATTTTTTTTATTTATGTGTCAAAGTAACCCCGACGTGGGGTTTCTTTGACAAGCTATTAAAATGCAAGCAACGTCATAGATCTAAAGTGTAAGGATTACGTTGAGATCACTTTGATGAAAAAATATTAATATTTTATGTATTTTGGGGAAAATTTAAATAAAAACAACGAGTTATTTAGATCAATCAGTCATTTTTATTATCACTTAGGTTATAAAATTATAGGCACTTAATCAGTCTTGTAATTATTATCTTTGGAATGAACACACATTAACATTATAACAATCATATTTCAAAAATGGTAACGTTTTTTAACAACAATAGAAAATCTAAAAATAATTATTAATCTGTGTCCTTGCACACCATACATTCATAAGACGGATTGGTTGAGCCTTTGTTACGAATGCCACAAATCCAATTTTGGCAAGTGATGCAACAAATTCAGTCAGAAGGATGATAGTAGAACTGGAAATCACATTTACAAATGTAACAGAGGTTGTTGT
>JAPYZJ010005833.1:0-10911 GCA_030522765.1 Ophioninae sp. B BG-2022a
CAACGCCATTATTTAAGTCAGGCAAAAACCTTTTCCAAACACACCAAATAAATCTCCATCGCATAAAAGAAGCCTACTCTACGACCTTTTGAAATATCGCGATTTCTGAGATTCTGGAAAAGTGGCCAGGAAAGTCGAAAAATATTTTTTTCCATTTTTAAACTCTTAATAGGGTCTATTTAATCGGAAATTTTCCGCTGATTACGAATATGCCCGAGTTTTTGGCGAAAGTGCAAAATTAGCCAGGGAAAATGCGAAAAACATTTCTAGAATATTTTTTTAACATTTTTCCCTAGAAATGGAGAGTTCAATGCGAATTTAATTGTGGATTTGTCTTCAAAGTATAAAAATACATCGTCATGGACCTGTGATATGACACCAAACGTCTAAATATAATAATTATTTCAAGGCTAAGCCAGCTGAACGGGCGCGCCTGATTGGCTGCCTTTCAAAATTAATGAAAATTAAGGGGTTGATCCGAGCACTATACATGCTTATATCAATCGACTCAGAATTTCACGCCCAGTTCCCCATTTCATGACAATCTTACGTGGGACACCCTGTATATAAAAGTTAAGTTAGGAAAAGCCAGGATATACCAAGGAGTCACACATTGCATTGTTAATGGCACCCTGTACGGCTTTAAAAAGTCACATTTCCATCATTGTTACGTCTTCACCGCTTGGAGCGAGTACATTTTCAGCCCTAATGCCGTCATACCCTTATTCTCCTGGAAACAAATAAACCTAAGTAAGGAACGAAAAGTAAAAGAAACGAAGGGCCGACGAAAGTAGGTTCCCACAAGGGAATATTAGAACTAAGAAAAACAAAAATTTAAATGAGAACCGTGTTATTATTATTTAATAAGGTTATTATTGATATTATCATTTTTTGTTATTGATAAATGATGTTTGATATCGATATTATAAATTTGAGAAAATATTATAAATTTGATATTTAATTATTATTGATAAATGATCGTATCGTTGAAAAATCTTATAAAAATGCAAATAAGAAATATATAATTGATAAATTATCATACAACGATGGAATTAACTGTAGAGAAACGAATATTAATTTTACACTTTAATATTATTGCAAAATGTCTGTTCCTGGTGGCGAAATTGAGAAAGAAAAATGTTTGAGAAAAGGAAGAGACGGAGCGACGATCTTTGACGAGCTGGATCACCTCTGTCCACACGGCACGTGGACGAGGTGAGATCGTTAGCGCCGAGCCGAGGGTGCGACTTCTCCGGGCATTGTGCCTCTCTGGAGAGGTGGCACGTGAGTGTTAGTTTATTGTTATCCACGCCGTGACCCCCGTGGGGCACTTGGTACAAGGGCGTCTTACATATTTAAGACTGTGCCCTTTGGAATGTGCTCGACAGTTTTTCCTGTGCTAGGGTTTTTCGTTTTTTTTTTAAATGCAAAGACGTCTTCGTCGCCAAAACGATCATTTAATCTTATTTCATTTATTCGTTAGTTTTATTATTATTTAAAAAAAATCTTATTTTATTTGTTCGATAGTTTTATTATTTTTTTTTAATTTAATTTTATTTATTCGTTAGTTTTATGTTTACTTATTTAAAATCTCATTTTTTGATTTGTTAGTTTTATTATCATGTTTAATTTCATCTGATTTATTCGCTGGTTTTATTATGACTTTTTTGAAATTTGATTTTATTTATTTTTTTGTTTTATTATGACTTTTTAAAAATTTGATTTTATTTATTCTTTTGTTTTATTACTATTTTTAAAAATCTCATTTTTTTATTTATCACTTTTATTGTTATTTTTATTATCCATCGCTTTTTTGCGATTTCATTTTTACAACTCCCCTCCCCTGTCCTGTTTCACACCGCTGACGACGTTTTTCTTTTAAGGGTGTTAAAGGCAACGAAGGGACAGATAATCTCGAGCGAAGTACGAGAAGGGTGTTCCCCTCCCCTTGCCCTTCTTTGGCACGGATTTTATATACTTTCTGTTCGCTCATTCGCGGTCTCAACCCTTTTTCCGCCTTGCACACAATCGTCTTCGCGTTGGTCTCGCCCCCGTTACCTCCACCCCTCTCTTCTCCTCAACCGACTCCTCCGCCTCCTCATCCTCGTGGCAGTCCTCGATGAAGATCCCACGGGAGTAGTTTCCACTCCCACGGCCTTTCCTTCTCGTAACGGCTCGCCAAGAAAACGAAACGACCGTGACAAAAAGTTTAACGAGCTGCTGGCTGATGCTTCGCGAAGGACTCGTAAGAAAGACCGGAGAATGGAATCGATGAACTTACGGAATTCCGAAGGTAGCTTTTTTTCAGCGTAATAATCGTTTGCAAATCGTACTTTTTTTTTCTTGGCCGTTGGTTTGTTGTTTTGTTTGGTGAAAATAGAAAAAAAAACTAGTAAATGAAAACAAAAATAATTAATGAGAAAAAAACAAGAAAAAATAATTAATGAAAAATGTAAAAGAGAAAAATGATTAATGAGAAAAAATAGAATAATAAAAAAATTGTAAGTAATTAAGCGAAAATAATAAAGTTAAACTTGCAAATATGCATTATTTATTCGAACTTGTTATAATTATAGCAAAAATTATATACTTATATTTTGAAATAGGCCAATTTTGCATCTCTTTAAACTTGAATGTCAATCTCTTCGCTTTAAAATCTCTTATATATTTTTAAATCAAAGTTTAGAAAAACATTGTCGTTATTATTATTATTTATTTATTCTAAGATTAATTCTTTAATGAATTAATTAATTATTAAATATTAATTCTTTAATTAATTGATTAATTATTAAATATTATTTAATTTAATAATTAATTAATATTCTTCCTTTTTTACTGATTTCTCCATAGCGATCTCCAATCGCAAGTGTGTATCTCGTTGAATTATCACTCGTAACGAGTCAACGCTGATATACGAGTCAAGAGGAGTATTAACGACGTACGAGCACCGTTGAGAATCGAAAACGTGGCAAAAAAAAACTTTGCTATCTCTGTTTCTTGGTTCCTCTCTGGGTGGCTGTAAGAAAGTTTACAGATTAAAGGGAGGATGGCCAGGATGAAATAAAAGGGGAGGGGAAAGTGAGGGGGAGGGGGTGGAACTTGGTTTCTCTCCCCTTGAGCACTATTCCGTTCTGCTCTCGTCCTCTGTTCTTTCCACGAGCGAAGGGGGTGTAACGAGAGAGCAGACTCGTGGAATCCTTATATCGGAGGACGCGAAGGGCGTCTCGGCAGTGGCCCGCTGGGCCCAATTGTCCGAAATTAATGTCTCACTATTATTAGCGAAAGTTGGTCGGACACGAGGAGAAGAGAAAAAGAGAAGAGAGGACCGGAAATTCACGAAGAACCTCCCTTCCTGTTTCACTTGAAGAACACGAGTGACGGCACCATTTTCCATATATATATAAATATATATATAGGGAAAATGAGTGGTGGCTCGAAATGAAGTTATAACTTTTGGATTGCCAACAACTTTTGTCGAACAATTCCATACGAGCGAGAAAGCTCTGCCTCATCTCGACTTTTTTCATCCCTCCTTTCGAGACATCTTTCTTCATGTTTCTTCGTTAAGATTGATAACGCTTTCCTCCTCACATTCTCTTCTTCCTCGTACGTAGCAATTAGTATCGTTTTTCCGTTAGACCCTAAAGAAGAAAAGTGCTGATCCAGGTTGAAAAAGCGTCGCGGTATCCGTGTCAGCACAAACAAGATATAGGTTATATATTGGCCTCTCTTTTATACGGAAATTCGAATTTGTATTTATCAAAATTATCAAGAATAGGACCTGATTTTTTTTTTTTCGTATTTCGTTCTTAAAAACGTTTTTTGCACAAACAAATTTCGATTCAATTCTACACGATTTACACTATTTAGAATGCGAATATTTAGGATTTTATATTTAATAAAATTAATAAAATTAGGACGTTTGGGTCAAAAAACCATAATTTTTAGAGGAAAGGGAAACTCAGATCGCAAATGCTTTTCTGATGATTTTTTACCGAGAAAAATACTGGCAGTGCTCGAGCCATTCAGCAACAATAAAATACTTATATTTCCTTACTTTATTTTTCTTCTCGAAAAAAAAGCGAGGAAATTTTGCAAAGTCTCGCGTTCGGAAAAGACGTGGCACTCGAGGGAATGAGAGAGAGAGAGAGAAATGCCGTTATCATAAATTCTTGATCCGAATCGGGGCGTAAAAGTAAAAGTCTCGTTGAGAAGAACGAAAGAGTGAGAGAGAGAGAGAGGGAAGGAGAAAAGGATAAAGTTCAGAATGGGGAATCGTGCGGTTAACATTAGCAGTTACAAAGCTCGGTTCCTTTTACGTTAACGATCCTGTAACGGGATTTTGGGTAACGTCGAGAGATCCTCTCTCTTTGCAGAGCCTGCTGGTAAAACGTCTTGCGATAAAGTCTCTCTCCCCCTGTCCGTTTCGCCGATGGGAGCCATAAGAGAGAACGGGTCGGAGAGAATGTTAAAACTTGCCCGAAGGGGTTGCCGGTTCATACCGGCGCGTGTATAAATATGGTAAAGTACTCTTTCGTTTCCGCTCGGCGTCAAGCGTTGAGGCAACTCTGGAGAACGAGAATCGACCGGAAACTTCATTCTTGGCATTCGCGGGATGAAATCATGACTTTTCATTGGTAATTTGAAAACATCGAAGAGAAAATGATATTTGCAAGGTAGTGCATGAATTTCCTCATTAGACACAAAATTGTTTTTTTTTTGTATACTGTGATATAGAAATTCAGAATTAGGCGTAAATTCAGCATCCCTTATCGAGGAAATACGACAGTAATTAATTTATTAAATCAATGCATTTAACACACTCCATTTGGGAAATACGTGCAGATCGATATCTTTGAAACGGAAATATTAATAATTTGCGATTAGATACAAACACTTCTCGAATAATTATTTTCTCACGATAAATATTATTATGCTTAAATGCATTGTATTTTTCTATTTTCAGACGCAACAAATTATAGATATACCGCTGATTAATCAATCCGCTAGTCCTACCTTAATCCACGTAGGCTGATTATAAGCCTGCTAGGATCGTTCGCCCTGAATTGCTAGGGAATCGAGGTCGAATCGCGATTTGCAATTCCACGAATGAACCAGGATTCGTGAGATTTTCGAACAAAAGATGTAATAATCCTGTGAGCTTTTCGATTCGCTCCCAATTCTCTTTACCCCAATGGAAAATTGAGGGGGCAACCCTCATAAAAACAAGTGCTTTCAACGAGCTTATTTGAAGAATTCCTTATTAGGGAAACCTCAAAATAGACCCTTAAATGCCCTTGTTGCGCCAAAACCTATCAGGATTGCCACAATAGGACCAAGAACATTATAATTGAACAAATTAATTTTTGTATTTTAATTACTAATCTCGATTCCTCGAAAATAAGTAAAAATAGAATGAAAGCATTGTTTTTTGGATCTTATAGTTCTTTTTAATTATATCGATATTTTTAATATTATATTATTCTAATAATTAGGGCTGGTATGATTTTTATTCAACGCAAGTTTAACGTGATTTCTTTTCCCTTTTTTGGATTCTCACTGTATTGTAATAAATCAAAGAAACCAAATTCTCTGCATAAAAAAAAATACCATCAACATAGAATGCAAGTTTTACGAGATAGGTACAGTAAAAAAAACACACACACACACAAAAAGCACGAATGATCGACGAATCGAAATATCACGATTTTTATGGGAATTTCGATCGACATATTCGTACGAGCCCTTGTGTTATGTATGTTATTGAAGATTGGGCTTGTAAAAAGCAAAAAAAAAAGAATACAAAAAGCGTGTGGAAAATTCACAAGAGAAAAGCTTCATCCCTGTCTCTCTTGATCTCTTTGTCTCTTCCTCCCTCTCCCTCTCTCTCGGTTTTTCGGGGGCACGCGGGTGGTTGAAATTCCTCGCGTCTCAACGCCCTCCTCAAATATGCACCTCGCGGTTTCCAACTCTCTCGTTTATTCATAGAGCTTATACCCATATAACGTCCGCAAAGTATATCCAACTCTAACCGCAGAATCGCGGTCGTGTACTTTCACGAGTGTAGACTCGCGTATGCGCTCTCTCTTTCTTCTTGTATATTTTCACGCGGTACGCTCATACGTCCTCTACAGTTATCGTTTACTGCCGCACTGCCGAGAAGAAAAGAAAACTCCAAAACGTTTTGACCGAGCGAAGAGAGGGGTGAACGAGAGGCTCGAAAGAGGAGGGAAAATCTCTACGAAAATCTACGTTTTTGTTTCCAAATGTAGGTACATTTTCCATGCTTCATCATTCTAAAGAAAATTGCTAGGGTGAATTGCAAGGTCAAAATTAAAATTGCGGAACTGCAAAATTGCAAGAAAATAAAAAATTGCGGAACTGCAAAATTGCAAGAACATTGAAAATTGTCGAACTGCAAAATTGCAAGAAAATTAAAAATTGCGGAACCGCAAAATTGCAAGAAAATTGAAAATTGCGGAACTGCAAAATTGCAAGAAAATTGAAAATTGCGTAACTGCAAAATTGCAAGAAAATTGAAAATTGCGCAACTGCAAAATTGCAAGAAAATTGAAAACTGCGGAACTGCAAAATTGCAAGAAAATTGAAAATTGCGCAACTGCAAAATTGCAAGGAAATTGAAAATTGCGGAACTGCAAATTTGCAAGAAAATTGAAAATATTGATTCCAAACCAAAAATCCTCGAATTTCTAGGCGGAATATTCTAAAATGGATTTTGGATGGAGAGATTCGAGAATGTTCGTTTGGGTTTGTTAGGGTTGGAGTATGTTTGGGTTTGTTTAGGTTTGTTCGATCTTTTCCAGCGTCGTAACTTCGCAACACAGAAAAAAAGTCTCCTCAAAATTCTCGGACGTCAAACATTATCTCCTTCTCATACCGTTACAGCGTTAAAATCTGGACAACCTGGAGTAAAAGAGAAAGACAGTCGTTTACCGTGAGCTTTACTCGAGGGATTGAAAGGGGCGTAAAATAGGGGTTGCACGAGCAGTTACAGTGAAAACTCGAATCGAGCAAGCCCCTTCCCCTCTCCTCGTCACCCTGGGTGGGGGTTGAGGCAGAAAAAAGGGAGAGGGAAAAGCGTGGTTGAACGTCCGTTTGAAAAACGCGCTTTCGCACGGGCAATTTTCTTTGATACCATTCGGCACCCCGAGGCTGAAGGGACGAAGGGAGGCTCCAGAGACAATACCCGCGGATTCAATAAAACCGTAACAATAAGGGAGAAAATGGTTCCTCCTCCCCGCCACCTCACCGTCCCACGGTCCCTCGTGTCAGCTAGAGCGAGAACAGGCTCGACGACACGTCGCCCGATGTGCACGAAAAGAGGCATCCCCAGGCAGGAGGAGGGGGAGGGGGGAGAACGTTTCGAGTTATTCGTACAGGCTTCGCCAGCGCGAGAATGAAAACCGTGGGCTGAGGGTAATTTGAATGGAGAGACGAAAGACAATGCGCCGCGTTTTCCGACACTGGATCGTTGAGGGAAAGTGGGGGTGGAGGGGATGCTTCGCAGGGGTAGAAACCACGGGTGAAAACAACCGCGGAATCAAATTAGGACCGTCTAGGAGGAGGGCAAAACAGAGAAAGAGAGAGGAACTGAGAGAGTTTGTAATTATATTTACAAGTGGCAGTTCTCGCAAAACAAAAGCTCCGGGTAGAAGGGAGAGGGTAGGAGGACACAGAGATAGGACAAAGATTGCTCAATTCATTCACGGACTTATCGCGTATACCCGGCCTGCCAAATCTCTTGTCAAATTGTTTTCGGGAAATTGTTTGTCCCTTGTGGGCCGAAAGTATATTCTTGCTGTATACGTGTATAGGGAGGTTTAACAGGCGACGTCCACAATGGGCGAACTCTTTGTTTTCACCGAGGTCCTTAATCACTCGAGCATGCTGTGGCTACGAGAGGCTGAGGGGATTGTACGAAAAATTAGCTTTTCTCGACGTATACTGGATTTTCGAAACTTTTGAAAAGTGTATAGAAAATAAGTGATATTACTTCTGTGTACTCATAGTTGAACGTGTAAAAATATTTTACCTGGGTAACTTTAATGATAGAAAACGTCTTGGATTGTTTAAGGGAGTACTGGCGAATTGACTACTCAACGATATATCTATAATTTGTTGAGTCTTCTTTTTCTTAAGAATTATAGAGCAATGAAATAGAATTTTCTTCAGAATTATAGAGCAATGGAAAAGAATTTTCTTCAGAATTATAGAGCAATGAAAATAGAAAAATACAATGCATTTAAGCATAATAATATTCATCGTAAGAAAATAATTCATTAAAGACATTCATTCAAGAAAATTCATTATCAATTTTCTATCACGAGAAAAATTGTGCAACGAGATTTGAAGCCCCTACACGGTTTGTTTGGGATACGAGAACGTCGAGACTTTTTCGTCGTCAAGATGGCTTCCCTCGTTTATTCGCGATCGAGAACGAAACCTTCGAAGGTATCGTCACGCCGGGTTCAAATGATCCAGCTGAATGGAGAAAAAAACGGGAATTTCAAGAAGCGCGTGCGTAAAAGGTCGCTCGGGTCATAAGGGAATTTTTTCCGATTTATCGTGTAGGTACGAAACGAAAAGGAAAATGAAACGAGGCAGAGATTTTTCCATAGTAAGATCGTGGAAGCTCGAGAACCCACGAGACTTACGAGACCTTCGGCAAGAGCCGGACAAAGCGGAATGAAAAGATAGTTGGCATGCTTCGACTACCTTCGAAATATGCCCACCGGATGAGCTTCCGGTACCAACACTCGCGTTTTCGTGACATTGCAATCTGGCATGATTGCGATTTTTTTTGGACTGAAATATCCGGCGACTTTTGCAAATATTGCGATCTTTTTGGACCAAAATATTGAGCGACTGAAAGAAAAAAATATTGAATATTTCGCGAGCAACAAACGTTTGACAAGGTCCAGTCGAGCAGGGAAACTTTTTGGCGAGAGAAACGAAAAAGGCCAAAAGAGGCAAAAGAGAGTGAGGCAGGGGGAGGGGGGAGGTTTTCAACAAGAGACATTTCATGTCTCGCAGTCCTCCGAGGGTACTAATTTTTATGGAAATTTGCGCGACTATACGGCAGAGGCACTAATTAAGGGGTTCGTAGTTAAAGGAGAAAATTGGAGAATCGTGCAAATTGAAGGCAGACCGGCCTGCCAGTCAGTCGTAAAAAGCATTTTTTTTTCTCTCCTTCCTTTTTTTTTATCAGCAATCTCGACGTCACGGAGATTTTTACGCGTCCTTTTTTTTCCTGTACCCCCATTGGGCGATTTCCGTTCGCGAATTCTAGCGAGTTTTTTTGGCGACTCCGCTCGTGGGACACATCAAGGTAGGATACCCTGGTCAATTGTCAGGCCACGGTAAAATTAAAATCCTCGAAAAGTTTGGATGCGAAGATTGAAACATTATCCGAATTTTGAAAGATTTTTTTCAAAGAGAAAATAAGGTGAATTGCGAATTTATTTCCACGAAAATAACATGGGGTTTTTATGGTTGGAAATTTTATTTCTAGGTGGGAAATATGAGGTATTCGATTTTTGGGAGTGAATTTGAGGTATTCGATTGTTGGGAGTGAATTTGAGGTATTCTATTTTTGGGAGTGAAAATATGTCGATTTAATTTCTGAGACGAAAAATAAGTCGATCTTATATCTGTATTAAAAAATAAAACAGAAGAAGTATGCACTTGGCCAGCAAAAAAAAAGATGGTCTTTTAATAACATCGATGAAAATCCCGGGCGTAAGATAAATTCTTAAAATTACAAAATATAAATATCTACTCTCTCCCAGGCTCGTGCACGATACTTTCGCAACAATGTTGCGAATTCACGTTTGCAACGCGGCTCGAACTCGTTAACGAAAGGGTTGCGTCGCGTTCCCTCTGCACCCTCCCTTCCACCTCCTCGATCAAAGAAAAAAAAGGAGAAAAATATAAAAAATAAAAACAGGGTTTCCGTGGAAAGTTGGCTGGAAAAGAAACAGCGCGAAGAATTACCGTGTCTCGGGGAATGCGCGAAAGAAAAACCGACAAAAATTGCACGATGAAATCGAGAGGGTGGTAAGTGAAGTCTGAGCACCGACGAACCTTGGTTGGAGGTATGAAGGGTGATGGCGTTGGGGGGTTAGAGCAGAAGGAGGGCTTCCTTCTCGAGAGGTTCATTGGCTTCTTGAGAAAAGTCCGGAACTTGAACACACCGCGACGCCAGGCGACAAAAGGGGGCAGGGGGGAGGGAGGGGGTCGGAGGATAAAAAAAATATATTATCGTGACGTTTTAATAAAGTGAGTTAGGCAATCAAGCCAGGCGTTAAAAAGCTTTGTTGTTTTAACGACCGTTTTACGCGCGTTTAAATCACACTTCTGAGCACCTCCCCCCCTCCTCCTTTTTTCCTCTTCGGCGTCCGCATGGCTCCAGTCACTCCCGCCTTTCCTTCTTCTGAGTCTCCTCTCTGGTTGGGCTACCAGGCCGGAGGGAAGTTACCAACTGAGTTCTGCTGAAAAGCACCCGACGTGAGAGCAAAAATAAAAATGAAAAACGGACGGAAAATAATAGAAATAAAAAAAAAGAAGAGTGAAAAAAAATAAAAAGGTAGAGAGAGAGAGAGAGAGAGGGAGAGAAACGTGAAAATGAAACGAGGCTGGAAGAGAACGCGATATCCGTACAGCCGTGACACACGCAGAATGTGCGATAGTGAGTGAAACTCACCGTGGAATAGAAATATTTTCATAAGAGTTATATGGAAATGAAAAAAATGTGAAAACTTTGGTCGCTCGTCCGAGTCCCCTACATATACGAGGGATGTATATATGTATACGGGCCTTTCCAGCTCTCGCGAATCAATCGCCTCTCTTTTTCTTTATTTATTATTTTTTTTCGTTTTTTTTTTTTATTTC